>PNEQ01104363.1:0-16792 GCA_003012365.1 Medauroidea extradentata
CGGCACTAGCGGTGAGTTCCTGTTGGTTTAGGGAAGGAGAGCGATCCTTTACCTATCTCCTGTCTCGCCTTACCCTAACCATTCCACTCGCCTCTATTTCTGTATTGCTGTAATTCCTTGTTCTGTATTCTAATAAACTCTTGTTACCTTCCATCTCTGGCTTATTTATCTTCCCCCTTCCAGGCAAAAACTTGTAACAATTTGGAACCGAGAAAACGTCATTAACACAAAATTTCGCAAATTAAAGTTAACTTCAGAGAATAAAAGTATGCGTATATATATATATATATATATATATATATATATATATATATATATATATATATATATATATATATATATATGAAGGGTATTTCAAGTTTATTGAATTATTAATTGTAATTTCTCTACTCATAATTTAAAAAAAATTACATTTTTAATATTACCGTGATCACTATTTGAATTAAATTTGAAGACCTCAAAAAAATTCTGGTTGCAGCAAAGGTTTCAATAAAAAGTTTAAGATTGCACGAAACAACAAACTGACAAGTCTGGAACACTTCTCTCCCTCAGACCACTGTGACTTCTGTGCAGATTGGGCTTTATTTATTTATATTCATTCAACGTACAGTTCAGTAATAATTATGTCTTTTAAAGCACGCAATTAATATAACCACCCATTTTATTCCAGAAAATTGCTTTTAGAGGTTGTAATCTTTGCATAAGTAGTTTCCGGCGAACATATGATTTTGGTAGACTACACATTTTTCCTAAGTTTTCATTTTTTTTTTTAACAAAATAATTTTAACATAAAAAACTAATAACTTTACAAGGACAATTTTTCAGCACTTATAAAAGTTTGTACAACTACGAAGAAGTGCCTTGTCGTACTATACAAAAAATTACGGCGCAGGGACTGTCGGTATATGAGTACAAACAATTCCTTTGTAGTATTACAAAGTTTACAGTTCTAACTTCGTAAACCAATGATTTTACAAATGAAATCTTTCTACTTTTACAAGGATTTGTAAAGGAAAAAAGAAAATCTTTGTCAATTTGACAAATTTTTTTTAGAGTGAATAGCTTTTACAATTGTTCATGTACACAGAAACTAATGTATATGGAAAATTAAATCCCATATTTCTACGCAGGACAAATATTGAAAAATACATTATTTAAGTTAAAAAAAAAGGATAAGCACACGATATTTCAAATTCGAATTTTCAGTTCTACCTTAGGGTACAAATATAAAAATTTATTTTAAACATTGCATAGTACAAATAAATACATTAAATAATTATTAAATATGGGTGAATGTCACTTTACACAATTAAATATTAAATAAAAATTATTTAATACATATACCAAGATTTTGAAATGTACTAAAAGGTACAAAATATTTTCTCCAATGAAAATACTTAACAAAACAACAAAAATGGAGGCTCATGAAATAGATAGTAGAAAGAATAGTTGATTTCAGCTGTCGTTGAGTTAACTCCCCCTACAGTTCATAGCATTAGCAGTGCAAACAAACTGTGTGACACTTAGGTGAAACTATCCATGCATCACGTCTCTTTCTTTCGGCACTATATATATATATATATATATTTCATTTTAAATCATAAAAGTTTTGTAGGAGAAATCATTTTATACTTATTCTGCCGTTTGGGAACGTTTAATTTTAAACATTATTTTTATTGAGTTCAACGTGCTATCGTTGCACCACCTCACTCAGTTAGGATTGGGTGTAAGAGAAGAAGAATAAACTTTTAGTCTCTTACACCCGAACAGTATGTGTAAGGAAAGTAGCAAATTATTAACTTCTTGAAGCTCGTCAATCTTAACTTTATGATATTCTATTGTGGGCTGCAGAAACGTGGTAGTTTTTTGGACATTAGCAATTAATACTATCATCTCGACAGCGACTGCATAATTTTCCAATTTATTTCAGTGATCTTCGTTTAGTAATTAACATGGAAACAAGAATTTTCATTCTAATAAGCAAAACGTTTTTGTAATATTCATAGAATTAACGTGTCAGATCTTTTAAACATCAAAAGAAAGCACCCAGACATAATTACTTTATGGAATTTTAGAAATTGGTGTAAAAATATTTCCGTTTAGATACATGTTACTATAAACAGTAAAGATGTGAAAGTACACTCACTGCACCGGACAACTTGTCCACGGAGGTGGAGCAGTTACTCTGGATGATCAGCGACTGACGCAGTAGCTCAGGCAGACAGTACATGATATCGTCACGTGACTTCTGGTACTTTACTGACGCGTCGAAATCCTGCAGCATGTGTCCGACGTTCTCTATTGTTGATACAAGCTTCAACGTGTCCTCAGTTCGAAACTACCAACACAATAAACAAAAACTCTAACAGTATATATGAAAGACTGTAATGTTTCATCATTTCAAACTATGCTTTACAACGTAATTTAGAAAATATAATATTTAAAACATTATTTACTTTGGAAGTACAGGTATGCTTCTACTGTGGCCTTCTTAAAGTATGTCGTCTTTCAGTAATATGTAATTACCAGCAGCATATTTACTATCGCTTCCTGTTGAAGCAACTTCGTTAACACTGTTGGGACTAGTAATCTCTATGGTCAAGACTTTAGCTGCGAAACGGAATGTAGAACATTATATATTCATCGTCCTTTCGTGATGGAGGCCAAAATAATTCATTTAAATATGTGTAGCAATTCTAATCTGCTTACATTTACTTGATCTGAATGGTCTCCAATTTTATCTGGGAGGTCTTGTTGATTTACGGGCACGCATGTCTGGCGGGGAATATATTGTGCTATGAAGAGGGAGAGTAAAAAAAGCGTATATACAATCTTACTGGCCAAGAACTACTGCTAAATCTGTAACGATACTTAGATTTCCTATAAAAGTGTGTAGTAACGATGAATGTAAGATGAATAAAATATATAGAAAAATTATTTCGTACATATATTTCCGAAACAATGGAATCAATGGCTTCTGAAGCAGCATACCAGTTCCTCCAAAGTAAAAAAAAAAATTTAATATCCCTTTTTCTTAATTACTTAGAATTGTGTGAAAACTATTGCAATAGCCATGCATGACTACTATTGCTTTTGTAAACATAGCCATCTGTCGTACATGAACCATTGGCCATAAAGAGATGAAATTGATTACGGGGAACTTCCTCGTAACGTTTGATTGAGAACATTTCTATTTATGGGAAAACAAATTTAAAAACTAATATTGTCGGTAGCAACGACGGTTTATTTTATCTCCAAAACCATAAATCTGTGAATGAGATTATTATTATGTCATGTGTTTGTAGATCATTATCTAAAGCCTATGTCAGAAAGATATTAAAATTAAATGAGAGCCTTTTGCCAATTCTCTGAGTTAGAACAGTAATATTTTGAGTGATATTCCATACGGAAAATTACAAGTTAATTACACTCATATGATTAAGTATATTAACTTCCAAGTGTAGCATTGGTATTTTGGTATTACTGTATATTTTACTTGTCGGTGATAGTGAAGGTATCAATGTTGTGCTTTTCACGTCAACCTCTAAAACTGCGAAAATCTTCCAAATGCGTTGCATGTTGGTTGCTGATATCTGCAGTTTACACTTACGCGAAGAAATACAAAGATGATTGAAAATCTAATGTGTCAGTTTTCTTTGTTTAATGATTAGAGTAGAAACTTGTGTTCATCAAACTGGCTTTTCCAAATTTCGCGCTAGTCACTGTGTATCGAACGGAGCTGACACATCTATCATGAAACGTCCAGAGCAATAACTGTTACCAGCTGTTGACCTAGGGCTGATACTCCCACATCTCATGCTAGTCAGGTTGGAGGATGAAATAATCACAATTGTCACCACGGAAGATGAATCACTTGTAATCCTACGACAAGTCATCTGCAGCACGTGAAAAAATGTTATGCTCGTTGTTTCTACTTCAGAGACGTCTAATAATCTATTCAGATGTACAATACTACAATGTGACGACTGATCTCAATTGTGCAGATGCACGCTGTTTTATTGTGTGTTTTATTTGATGGTAAATTCTAATATCTTCAGTTAAGAGTACGCGTTGCACATTCCAGCAACTAACTTATCACACAGTTTGCAGATTTTCGCATACTTAGAGGATGACGTGAAGGAAACAACATTGCTACATTCTAATTAACTACAAATCAATTAAGCTAAGTATGTATACATGCATGCATGTATGTTATACACCAATTTACGTAAAAGGACCTAATCTGACATGAGCCTTAGCATGCTTCATTTTTCTATGAAACCTGTGAATATCCAATTATACTTGTGTGTCCTAGAATTGTCATATCTCATATTTATTAAGTCGTATAGTTTGAACAATTTTAGCCTATATAATGTCTGTTTAGTTATACTCTTATGATTATTTGTAATTTAGTGCGGACAGTTAGCTTAATTTAATGTTAATTCCAGGGCAATTTGTTTCTCTCCTAATTATTTAAAGCCAAACAACACAACGTTCATTAAAGAAACCGTGTTCAACGGCGGTCTGCAATCAACCAGTGACACTTCGTGATAATGTAATAAGGCCATACTGGATATTGATAATGAGAATGTGACTCTGGTAACGTGTACGAATCACTTAAGTAATATTCAGTGGCGGAGCCTGTAGTATTCCAGACCACGCGTGGCCAACCAAGACTACACACTACTCTAAGTTGTTTGTGTGGAACAGTTAAACGACAGACTTTCAAACCAGTAGCGTGCAAGGCACGAAGAGTTCATCCCCCAACAATAGATCTCAGGTCTCAGTAATCCACATTCATCGGTGTGCGAGACAGGTGTCTAATACCACGTGATAAAAGTCAATAGTAGATTATAATAGAACTTACCTTGGAACACCGCCACACTTCGCCACTGGTAACTAACGAACCAGGGACATTTCGTTGTCACAAGTTTCCTCTTTATTAGTTTCCATAGTTGACAGCGCACAATTTGTGTTACTGTCACGTTTCTGAAATATTTAGGAAAGTCAAAATATATTGAATTGCCTTTCCTACGTTTGTAAAATGCCACCGGCCTTGCTGCGTTGCTGGCATATACAGCACGTTAAGAAAAAATATTCAGGCTGTAGTATGGACCAATACAAGAGGTCATAACAGTTTCACCGATGCTAACATAAGAAACTCACTATAAATGTTGAAAATTCTATCCTCTTGCTTCCACGCAAATATACACACGTCGGATCGTGCACTGTCTCATCTTGTCAAATTCTCTAATATCCGCCGTAGGAAATACGAATGAGGTGAACTGCATACTTGTGTCTACGTCATAATTCAATTATCTAACTACATTAGTTTTACTACCGGCCGCCTTGGAACACATAGAAATAAACTTTTAACACTAACTAAAAAACAAAGGATATTCGGATCAATGTTTATACTGATATATATATATATATATATATATATATATATATATATATATATATTTTTGTGTAAGGAACCCACCTTCCACTATTCTAAACGTATTTGATTGAAACACCGTGTACAATTCTCAAGATCCGTGAGCAATCATGTGGTCATTGTAAGGTAAATGATAAAGGAACCTGTATTAAAGTTGTAGATGTAACTACGGCAATGAAATACAACAAATGTTCAGTATAGTCTATAACGCATGAACTCTAGCAGATCAGTCAGCTTACTTCATCTTACTTACATAAGTGACACGTGTAGGACTGACTGGATCACCATGTTCTCCGGCAGACACTTGTATAGCTGTATATTCCAGCAGCAGCAAGGCAAGCAGGAAGTGTACCCAGGCTGACATTCTGGAAACACAGCACACACAGATACTGTAGTCTACTCCACACTTAGCTACATTCCTATATAGATAAAAACACTGCGTGCATGTCTCAGTGTGATTATCTACATTACTAAAGACTTAAATTAAAACTTGATCGCACTCAGCTGATTTGTTTCTGGTTGACATCGTTAATGTATTTATTGTCCATGTACCAATAATGTTCTAATCCATTACTCCCAAGTTTTCGTGTCAGTGTATCCAAAAAATAATGCCTAAATCGTATATATATTTTCTTTACGAGTTTTCAGCATACAAGATAAAAAAATTTTAGTTATGACAGGAAAAGGAAAAATGTTAAATTATGTATATTCATTCTTCACGTTTGCAATTAAGAAGATGGGAATTAAAAGAAACTTATGCATGTGCACATACAAATTGTATGCCTATTTGGAAGGCTTGAAAAAATTAACACTACAAAAGGAATAGCTTAGGCCGGTTTCCTTACTATTTAAGAAATATTATCGTTACATATATGCGTGTGTGTGTGTGTGTGTTGGTGTGTTTGGGTGTGTATACCATAAACACACGATTAGAAAGGTGGGTCAACATAACTTGGACAGTTTATATTGAGTGGATGAATCAAAGCCAAACTAATTGAAAGGAACTCATGTCATATTGCCGATCATAGAGGAGAAATGAAAAGATTGATGATCTCATGCACCTGGGGCCAAATGTTGTAAGAAGAACACTACGCACATCAGAAGCACGTCACACTTATATATTTATGAATTGACCAAAAATACAAATTTTGTATCGTGTTCAATTAGTGTCCAAGGACAGGTATCACACCCCGAGTGCATGCTCTGAATGAGCGTTTGTAAGCATCGTTATGCCCTAAACTCGAATTCTAATGAATACCAACAATAGAGAAAAGCCAGATTGCTAAAGTCGTGGGAGACGGGAGCTCCCAGTGAAAACCCGCCTACTGATGGCATGCCGGAAATCGAACCTGGATCGCCTTGGTGGTAGGCGAGTCCTGTAGAAACTGCATCAACTGCAGCCCCAGCTGAATACAATCAAACTAACAACTTGGCGGATATATCTCGTCAAACAGTCGCAACATCAGAGGAAGTGAATAATACGTTTACTCGAACTTTACAAGCATTTCTTCCTTTTTCATGTTCAATGTTAGCAACTTTATTCACCCAATTTCAGTCTCACAGCAAATTCTATTACAATTTGTAAAACACCATCAGAATATATTCAAACGAAGGAAACTTGAAAAGTAAATTAGAAAGATAAAATAAATAGTAAACATATTTTTTTAATATCTAGATGTGTTACTTAAAAAATTAGCCTACTTTAGAAGTTTTTTAAAACTAAACAGCGTAGTGCACAGAAAATCAATATTTGCACTCTGTTAGTGTAGTTACAAGAAACTTGACTTGAATGTCGGTGAGAAATGACTAGGAGCATCAAAGGTTGGCGCGAAACCAAAATTTGGAGTATCGTTTAGTTTTATTTATTTATTTATTTTTTCGCTTCAGATCAATATCTAAAACAGGCAGGTAATTTATATTGTCTTACAATTTGAAGTGAATTATTTTCCGAGAAATATTTTTTTTTATTCTTGAGGCCTAGAATGTTTGGTCTATTTTTCCTTTCTCGTATAGAACAAGGCACTAAGAGGTTAGCTTCCATATTTAGTCACTGAAATTACTGTGCATTATTTTTGGGACAGCGTCCCTGTAGCACGGATTGGCTGTTGGCAGTGTAGTTTGTTCAGGCTGGTGAGAGAGGTGTGTTGTTATATTCGTCTGTGCCAATGGGGCAGTCATTCACCATGTGTGTCCAGGTACTTTCGGTGTGTGGTGGCCTCTGAAGTTCTGACACTTTGCTTCCATTCTCCCCTATTCTATACTAGTTTCACTGTAGTTATTACATTACATTTTATTGCTTTCCCTGCAGCTTTGTTCCAGGTGTCCTGGTTTGAAATTTTGTAGTGGATTCCTTTAGGATGTTCTTGATTGCTTACATGCCGCACATTCATCTTCTGCAAGGGTTTTCGTTTTCTTGCCAATAGGTTCCGGTGGTCGTGCATCCAAATATGATTGTTCCATTGTTAATTTCGATGGACTCGGGTAATCCCTTTTCCCCTTCTCTGTTATTTACTTGCAACAACAAAGAAAATAAAAAATACGTGGACTTGCGTACAATCATATCTATTATATGCAGGTCATTTAAAATCGCCAATAATAGTTATCACTTAGCATTCACTGGTTTCTTTAAATTAAAGCCAAATGTTTTAGTTATAAAAATTGTTACCGGCTAAATTTCATTATATGAATTTTAAAAAAAAGTACCGATTTTGGAGCATCACACAGAAATGGTTATATACAATACACTGGTTTTTGTTTTTTTAATTTCAGCCAAATACCAAAAGAGCTAAAATGGCTCCTATGCTGAATTTCTTTCCTCGGCACATTAAAAAATGAGTTGCAATCATACAGAGGTTCCCCTAAAACGCATGGACTACGTTAATACGACTGGACTAGAAGCTGTCATGTAAAGGACTGAGTGGAAGCCTATCTACACGAACAAATCCAGAGGCAAGAGGTCTTCGTGGGAGAAGAGCTCTAAAACTTCAATAGTGCCCTTTTAATTTATTGTTTATAGTTGGTCTTAGACTAATGCAAAAGCCATTCTTCTACGTCACTTTCTTATATTCAATTGTTTGTCACTGGCATACAACGCTGCTGAGAACCATTTAATAACTTCATAAATACATTGCTGTTAAAATTTTCATTGGGCACTGCTGTAAGTCTTAATGATCTTTGACTGGATTTATTTACTTGTACATACTCCATTGCAATGGAGTATGTCCAAGTAAATAATCCAGTCGTGCACTCCCATTGCACAGTTCTTTCAAAGATCATATTAATGATCTTTATTACGTGAAATAAATATTCTTTATTTTAGTCACTGTAAATTTAATTTCACAAAATGTACAGGTGATATAAATTATATTATATTTTGTAATATAAAATTTCATATATTAGTATTAAAGCAGAGTTAACGAAACTTGTTTTATTTCAATAACTAAGCACTGGCTAGACTTGACTTGCTCGTTCGTCTATTAACTGTTAACACGTATTGTATACGATTGTCTTAAAGAGTTTTACTACAAGACAGGAAATGACATATTTGTGTCGTACAGTCCGTGTTGTTACGATCCACTTCCCTATAGAGTTGTAACAATGTGATCCACGACCCTGTTTTATTTTCTATGTAGACGAAGCCAAGCGAGACAACACTGAGTAATGTTTATACAAGCTCTACTTTTCCCTCATAAGTTCGTTAGATAGGTTAGACTGTAAGGTGTAGTGGTTTGGTTGACTGTACTTTGATATATGAATGATGCAGTTGGAGTTGTTTGTATATTATTGTAATAAATGTGAGTTCTCTAAGTATTCAATATACACTGAGAAAATATGCATTAGTCATATTTACTGAATAGTTATGTACTTAAACTAAAGGTTAAAACTGTTGTTTATTCTTTTACAGCTTTGCTCAGCATTTTACAGTTTTGTCTCCACATTATAGATTCATTAGTCAGTACTACTTAGTAATTGCTATTTTAACTCAGTTATTTTCTTTTTTACCAATACTTTATTGTTTACATTTAAGCACAGCCACTATTCAGTTACATTTCCCCCAGAATTATTTTGACTTATTTTCAGTATTTTAAAGGACAACTCTTTCCCTTGATATATTATATGCTAGAGACTTGGGCATTGGCTAAGACACGGTGGTTCACATCGCTGGTGAGTGCACATTCCTCAGAAGGAACAGGGAAATGTCTTTTCAGAGTATTGAGAAAATGAAATTGTGATATTGGAGTGAAATTAAATAAAATAAGAAATAATTATATATATAACATTTTAAAATGATAGTACGCTGTGATGTCTCCGTTGTGCAGGGATAGATTAAGATGTTATAGTGTGTGAGTTAAAAATGTTTAAGAGTTAAGTAAACGTTAAAATTAGTAATTCTAATATTTCTCGTTTGGTTTTGTAGTGCGTTTATGAGAAGATCAAGTACAAAATGTGTGTGAGTGTTGTATACTATTTCAAAGAATAATTAATTGTAATTTTGTTTTGTTTTAAGTCGTTAAAATGTTTGGTAGTTTCAAGCAATGGCTTAGCTTCGTTATAAGTCATGTCAAGAAGATAAGCGAGTAATGTGTAGATAATTGCTTGAACAGAATTCAGTGGCGGATTTAAGGGGAGGAGGGGGCGAAAACCCTCCTAAGAACCGGATGTGTGTTTTTATAACGAAATGAAGTGTTAACATGTATACAGGAAAAAAAAATTACACGGACACAAATAAATGTTTGTAAATAAATCAATCATGCACATGGACATACACATGTTTTATGTTAACACTCATAACACCCATCATTAATCACTGTTAGTGCTTTTCAATGTTATTGACAATGACGTAGGAAGGTGGAGGGGACGGGTTATTTCGCAATGAAAGCTATCCTTGGTGGCAGCCTCGCTAACTTCTTGTAGAAATTGGTCTGATTAACGCGGGTCAGTCGCCAACCCTACCAAGATGAACAGTTAATAGCCTGGCAACAAGAGGCGTTAGTTGTGAGACTCAGTACCCGGTATGTTGGCCACACTGGGATTACTGACCAAAGCCTAGCTAACTAATTGTAGGAAGTGGTCTGTTTTCAGCAGGTCAGCCAACTCCCCTAGCAAGATGAACAGTTTCTATCCTGGCAACAAGAGGCGTTAGTTGTGAGACTCTGTGCCCGGTATGTTGACCACACTGGGGTTACCGGCCGGAGTCTCGCTAACTAATTGCAGGAAGGGGTCTGTTTTCAGCGGGCCAGCCACCTCCCCTAGAAAGATGAACAGTTAGCCTGGCAACAAGAGGCGTTAGTTGTAGGACTCAGTGCCCGGTATGTTGACCACACTGGGGTTACCGGACGGAACCTCGCTAAATAATTGCAGGAAGTGGTCTGTTTTCAGCGGGTCAGCCACCTCCCCTAGAAAGATGAAGAGTTTCTATCCTGGCAACAAGAGTCGTTAGTTGTGAGACACTGTACCCGGTATGTTGACAACACTGGGGTTACTGGCCGGAGTCTCGCTAACTAATTGCAGGAAGTGGTCTGTTTTCAGCGGGTCAGCCACCTCCCCTAGAAAGATGAACAGTTTCTATCCTGGCAACAAGAGGCGTTAATTGTAGGACTCAGTGCACAGTATGTTGACAACACTGGGGTTACCGGCCAGAGCCTCGCTAAATAATTGCAAGAAATGGTCTGTTTTCAGCGGGTCAGCCACCTCCCCTAGAAAGATGAACAGTTAATAGCCTGGCAACAAGAGTCTTTAGTTGTGAGACTCAGTGCCCGGTATGTTGAACACACTGGGGTTACCGGCCAGAGCCTCGCTAACTAATTGCAGGAATTTGTCTGTTTTCAGCGGGTCAGCCACCTCCCCTAGAAAGATTAACAGTTTCTATCCTGGCAACAAGAGTCGTTAGTTGTAGGACTCAGTGCCCGGTATGTTGACCACACTGGGGTTACCGGCAAGAGCCTCGCTAACTAATTGCAGGAATTTGTCTGTTTTCAGCGGGTCAGCCACCTCCCCTAGAAAGATGTACAGATTCTATCCTGGCAACAAGAGACACTGTACCCGGTATGTTGACAACACTGGGGTTACCGGCCAGAGCCTCGCTAACTAATTGCATGCAGGGGTCTGTTTTCAGCGAGTCAGCCACCTACCCTAGCAAGATGAACAGTTTCTATCCTGGCAACAAGAGTCTTTAGTTGTGAGACTCTGTGCCCGGTACGTTGACCACACTGGGGTTACCTGCCGGAGCCTCGCTAACTAATTGCAGGAAGGGGTCTGTTTTCAGCGGGTCAGCCACCTCCCTTAGAAAGATGAACAGTTAATAGCCTGGCAACAAGAGGCTTTAATTGTAGGACTCAGTGCCCGGTATGTTGACCACACTGGGGTTACCGGCCAGAGCCTCGCTAACTAATTGCAGGAAGGGGTCTGTTTTCAGCGAGTCAGCCACCTCCCCTAGAAAGATGAACAGTTTCTATCCTGGCAACAAGAGTCTTTAGTTGTGAGACTCAGTGCCCGGTATATTGACAACACTGGGGTTACCGGCCAGAGCCTCGCTAACTAATTGCAGGAAGGGGTCTGTTTTCAGCGGGTCTGCCACCTCCCCTAGAAAGTTGAACAGTTTTTATCCTGGCAACAAGAGTCGTTAGTTGTGAGACTCTGTGCCCGGTATGTTGACAACACTGGGGTTACCGGCCGGAGTCTCGCTAACTAATTGCAGGAAGTGGTCTGTTTTCAGCAAGTCAGCCACCTACCCTAGCAAGATGAACAGTTTCTATCCTGGCAACAAGAGGCGTTAGTTGTGAGACTCAGTTCACGGGTGTTGGTCACTCTCGGGTTACTAGCCAGAGCCTTGCTAACTACTTGTAGAAAGTGGTCTGTTTTCAGCGTTTCAGCCAACACCCCTAGCAAGATGAACAGTTATTAGCCTGGCAACAAGAGGCGTTAGTTGTGAGACTCAATGACCGGGTGTTGCTAGCACTGGAGTAACTGGCCAGAGCCTCGCTAACTAAATGTAAGAAGTTGTCTATTTTAAGCGGGTCAGCCACTACCCCTAGCAACGTGAACAGTTATTTGCCTGGCAACAAGAGGCATTAGTTGTAGGACTCAGTGCACGCTATGTTGGCCACACTGGGTTACTGGCCAGATCCTCACTAACTGCTTGAGAAAGTGGTGAGTTTTCAGCGTATCAGCCACCTCCCCTAGAAAGATGAACAGTTTCTATCCTGGCAACAAGAGTCGTTATTTGTGAAACCTAGTGCCTTGGTGTTGGCCCCACTGAGGTTAGTGGCCAGATCCTCGCTAAATACTTGCAGAAAAAATTCGGTTTTCAGGGGGGTCAGCCACTTCCCCTAGCAAGTTGAACAGATTCTAGCCTGGCAACAAGAGACGATAGTTGTGAGACTCAGTGGCCGGGTGTTGGCCACACTGGGGTCTTTGGCCAGACCCCCGATAACTACTTGTAAGAAGTTGTCTGTTTTCAGCTGGTCAGCCACCTCCCCTAGCAAGATGAACAGTTACTAGCCTGTCAACTAGAGGCGTTATTTGTGAAACTCAATGGCCGGGTGTTGGTAACACTGGAGTTACTGAACACAGCCTCGCTTACTACTTGTAGGAAGTGGTCTGTTTTCAGCGGCTCAGCCACCTCCCCTAGAAAAATGAAAAGTTAATAGCCTGGCAACAAGAGGCGTTAGTTGTTGGACTCAGTGCCCGGTAAGATGACAACGCCGGGGTTACTGGCCAGAGCCTCACTAAATAATTGCAGGAAGTGGTCTGTTTTCAGTGGGTCAGCCACCTCCCCTAGCAAAATGATATTTAATAGCCTGGCAACAAGAGGCGTTAGTTGTAGGACTCAGTGCAGGGTATGTTGACGACACTGGGGTTACAGGCCAGAGCCTCGCTAACTAATTGTAGGAAGTGGTCTGATTTCAGTGGGTCAGCTACCTCCCCTAGCAAGATGAACTATTTCTAGCCTGGCAACAATAGGCTGTAGTTGTGAGACTCAGTGCCCGGTATGTTGACAACACTGGGGTTACTGGCCGGAGTCTCACCAATTAAATTGCAGAAAGTGTTCTGTTTTCAGCGAGTCAGCCACCTACACTACCAACGTAAACAGTTAATAGCCTTGCAACAAGAGGCATTTGTTGTGGGACTCAGTGCCCGGTATGTTGACAACACTGAGGTTCCCGGCCAGAGCCTCGCTAACTTATTGCAGGAAGTGGTTTGTTTTCAGCGGGTCAGACAACTCCCCCAGAAAGATGAACAGTTAATAGCATGGTAACAAGAGGTGTTAGTTGTAGGGCTCAGTGCACAGTATGTTAACCACACTGGGGTTACCGGCCAGAGCCTCGCTAACTAATTGCAGGAATTGGTCTGTTTTCAGCAGGTCAGCCACCTCCCCTAGAAAGATTAACAGTTTCTATCCTGGCAACAAGAGTCGTTAGTTGTGAGACTCAGTGCCCGGTATGTTGACAACACTGCGGTTACCAGCCGGAGCCTCGCTAACGAATTGCAGGAAGTGGTCAGTTTTAAGCGAGTCAGCCACCTACCCTAGCAACTTGAACAGTTAATAGCCTGGCAACAAGAGGCATTAGTTGTAGGTTTCAGTGCACGGTATGTTGGCCATGCTGGGGTTACTGGCCAGATCCTCGCTAAATACTTGTAGAAAAAGGTCTGTTTTCAGAGGGTCAGCCACTTCCCCTGGCAAGTTGTACAGATTCTAGCCTGGCAACAAGAGACGTGAGTTGTGTGACTCAGTGGCCGGGTGTTGGCCACACTAGGGTCTTTGGCCAGACCCCCGCAAACTACTTGTAAGAAGTTGTCTGTTTTCAGCAGGTCAGCCAATTCCCCTAGCAAGATAACAAATTCTAGCCTGGCAACAACAGGCATTAGTTGGGAGAATCAGTGCCCGTGTGTTGGCCACACTGGGATTACTGGCCAGAGCCTCGCTAACTACTTTAAAGAAGTGGTCTGATTTCAGCGCGTCAGCCACCTCCTCTAGCAAGATGAACAGTTTCTATCCTGTCAACAAGGGGCGTTGGTTGTGAAACCTAGTGCCCGGTTGTTGGCCACACTGTGGTCTCTGGCCAGACCCTCACTACCTTATTGTAGGAAGTGGTCTGTTTATCAGCGGGTCTGCTATTGCAACTTCCCCTAGCAAGATCTACAGTTTGTAGCCTAACAACAACAGGTATTAATGTAGGAAGTGGACTGTTTTCAGCAGGTCAGCCACCTCCCTTAGCAAGATGAACAGTCAATAGCCTGGCAACAAGAGGTGTTAGTCGGAAAACTCAGTGCCCTGGTGTTGGCCACACGGGGTTACTGGCCAGAGCCTCGCTAACTACTTGTAGAAAGTGGTCTGTTTTCAGCGGGCCAGCTACCTCACCTAACAAAATGAACAGTTTCTAGCCTAGCATCAGGAGGCTTTAATTGTGGGAATCAGTGCCGAGGTGTTGACAACACTGGTGTTACTGGTCTTAGCCTCGCAAACTACTTGCAGGTAGTGGTCTGATTTCAGCTGGTCAGCCACCTCCCCTATCAAATATGAACAGTTTCTAGCCTAGAAACAAGAGGCGTTAGTTGTGAGACTCAGTTCACGGGTGTTGGTCACTCTCGGGTTACTAGCCAGAGCCTTGCTAACTACTTGTAGAAAGTTGTCTGTTTTCAGCGGGTCAGCCACCTCCTCTAGCTAGAGGAACAGTTAATAGCCTGGCAACAAGAGGCGTTATTTGTGAGACTCAGTGCCCGGGTGTTGGTCACACTCGGGTTACTAGCCAGAGCCTTGCTAACTACTTGTAGAAAGTAGTCTGTTTTCAGCGTTTCAGCCAACACCCCTAGCAAGATGAACAGTTTCTAGCCTGGCAACTAGAGGCGTTAGTTGTAAAACTCAGTGAGCTGGTGTTGGTAAAAATGGAGTTACTGGCCAGAGCCTCGCTAACTTCTTGTAGTAAGTGGTATGTTTTCAGCGGGTCAGCCACCTCCCCTAGAAAGATGAACAGTTTTTATCCTGGCCACAAGAGTCGTTAGTTGTGAGACACTGTGCCCGGTATGTTGTCAACACTGGGGTTACCGGCCGGAGTCTCGCTAACTAATTGCAGGAAGTGGTCTGTTTTCAGCGAGTCAGCCAACTACCCTAGCAATATGAACAGTTTCTATCCTGGCAACTAGAGGCGTTAGTTGTGAGACTCAGTGACCTGGTGTTGGTAACACTGGAGTTACTGGCCAGAGCCTCGCTAACTTCTTGTAGTAAGTGGTATGTTTTCAGCGGATCAGCCACAAGAGACGATAGTTGTGAGACTCAGTGGCCGGGTGTTGGCCACACTGGGGTTACCGGACAGAGCCTCGCTAACTAATTGCAGGAAGTGGTCTGTTTTCAGCGGGATCAGCCACCTCCCCTAGAAAGATGAACAGTTAATAGCGTGGCAACAAGAGGCGTTAGTTATAGGACTCAGTGCAGGGTATGTTGACCACACTGGGGTTACAGGCCAGAGCCTCGCTAACTAATTGTAGGAAGTGGTCTGTTTTCAGTGGGTCAGCTACCTTCCTTAGCAAGATGAACTTTTTTTAGCCTTGCAACAATAGGCCGTAGTTGTGAGACTCAGTGCCCGGTATGTTGTGAACACTCGGTTACCGGCCGGAGTCAGGCTAAAAAATTGCAGGAAGTGATCTGTTTTCAGCGAGTGAGCCACTTACCCTTGCAACGTGAACAGTTAATACCCTGGCAACAAGAGGCATTTGTTGTGGGACTTAGTGCCCGGTATGTTGACCACACTGGGGTTACCGGCCAGAGCCTCGCTAAAAAATTGCAGGAAGTAATCTGTTTTCAGCGAGTGAGCCACTTACCCTTGCAACGTGAACAGTTAATAGCCTGGCAACAAGAGGCATTTGTTGTGGGACTTAGTGCCCGGTATGTTGACCACACTGGGGTTACCGGCCAGAGCCTCGCTAACTAATTGCAGGAATTGATCTGTTTTCAGCGAGTGAGCCACTTACCCTTGCAACGTGAACAGTTAATAGCCTGGCAACAAGAGGCATTTGTTGTGGGACTTAGTGCCCGGTATGTTGACCACACTGGGGTTACCTGCCAGAGCCTCGCTAAAAAATTGCAGGAAGTGATCTGTTTTCAGCGAGTGAGCCACTTACCCTTGCAACGTGAACAGTTAATAGCCTGGCAACAAGAGGCATTTGTTGTGGGACTTAGTGCCCGGTATGTTGACCACACTGGGGTTACCGGCCAGAGCCTCGCTAAAAAATTGCAGGAAGTGATCTGTTTTCAGTGGGTCAGCTACCTTCCCTAGCAAGATGAACTTTTTTTAGCCTGGCAACAATAGGCCGTAGTTGTGAGACTCAGTGCCCGGTATGTTGTGAACACTCGGT
>PNEQ01104363.1:16892-47915 GCA_003012365.1 Medauroidea extradentata
GCTAAAAAATTGCAGGAAGTGATCTGTTTTCAGCGAGTGAGCCACTTACCCTTGCAACGTGAACAGTTAATACCCTGGCAACAAGAGGCATTTGTTGTGGGACTTAGTGCCAGGTATGTTGACCACACTGGGGTTACCGGCCAGAGCCTCGCTAAAAAATTGCAGGAAGTGATCTGTTTTCAGCGAGTGAGCCACTTACCCTTGCAACGTGAACAGTTAATACCCTGGCAACAAGAGGCATTTGTTGTGGGACTTAGTGCCAGGTATGTTGACCACACTGGGGTTACCGGCCAGAGCCTCGCTAACTAATTGCAGGAATTGGTCTGTTTTCAGCGGGTCAGCCACCTCCCCTAGAAAGATGAACAGTTTCTATCCTGTCAACAAGAGTCGTTAGTTGTGAGTCTCAGTGCCCGTTATGTTGACAACACTGGGTTACCAGCCGGAGTCTCGCTAACAAATTGCAGGAATTGATCTGTTTTCAGCGAGTGAGCCACCTACCCTTGCAACGTGAACAGTTAATAGCCTGGCAACAAGAGGCATTAGTTGTGGGACTCAGTGCCCGGTATGTTGACTACACTGGGGTTACCGGACAGAGCCTCGCTAACTAATTGCAGGAAGTGGTTTGTTTTCAGCGGGTCAGCCAACTCCCATAGAAAGATGAACAGTTAATAGCCTGGCAACAAGAGGTGTTAGTTGTAGGGCTCAGTGCACAGAATGTTAACCACGCTGGTGTTACAGGCCAGAGCCTCGTTAACTAATTGCAGGAATTGGTTTGTTTTCAGCGGGTCAGCCACCTCCCCTAGAAAGATGAACAGTTTCTATCCTGGCAACAAGAGTCGTTAGTTGTGAGACTCAGTGCCCGGTATGTTGACAACACTGCGGTTACCAGCCGGAGCCTCGCTAACGAATTGCAGGAAGTGGTCAGTTTTCAGCGAGTCAGCCACCTACCCTAGCAACGTGAACAGTTAATAGCCTGGCAACAAGAGGCATTAGTTGTAGGTTTCAGAGCACGGTATGTTGGCCACACTGGGGTTACTGGCCAGATCCTCGCTAAATACTTGTAGAAAAAGGTCTGTTTTCAGCAGGTCAGCCAATTCCCCTAGCAAGATAATAAATTCTAGCCTGGCAACAAGAGGCGTTAGTTGGGAGAATCAGTGCCCGTGTGTTGGCCACACTGGGATATCTGGCCAGAGCCTCGCTAACTACTTTAAAGAAGTGGTATGATTTCAGCGCGTCAGCCACCTCCCCTAGCAAATGAACAGTTTCTATCCTGTCAACAAGGGGCGTTGGTTGTGAAACCTAGTGCCCGGTTGTTGGCCACACTGTGGTCTCTGGTCAGACCCTCACTACCTCATTGTAGGAAGTGATCTGTTTATCAGCGGATCTGCTTTTGCAACTTCCCCTAGCAAGATGAACAGTTTGTAGCCTGGCAACAACAGGTATAAGTTTAGGAAGTGGTCTGTTTTCAGCAGGTCAGCCACCTCCCTTAGCAAGATGAACAGTTTCTAGCTTGGCAACAAGAGGCGTAAATTGTAATACTCAGTGCCTAGGTGTTGTCCACAATGTGGTTGCCGGCCAGAGAATTAATAATAAATTGTAAAAAGTGGTCGTTTTTTAGTGGGTCATCCAGAACGCCTAGCAAGAGAACAGTTTCTAGCCTGGCTACAAGAGGTGTTAGTTGGGAAACTCAGTGCATGGGTGTTGGCCTACATGGAGTTACTGGCTTAGAGCCTCACTAACTACTTGTAGGAAGTGGTCTGTTTTCAGCGGGTCAGCCACTTCCCTAGGCAAGATGAACACTTTCTAGCCTGGCAACAAGAGGCGTAAGTTTTCAGACTCAGTGCCAGGTTGTTGGCCTCACTGGAGTTACTGGCTTAGAGCCTTGCTAACTACTTGGTGGAAGTGGTCTGATTTCAGCGGGTCACCGACCTTCCTTAGCAAGATGAACACTTTCTAGCATGGCAACAAGAGGCGTAAGTTGTGAGACTTAGAGCCATGTTGTTGGCCACATTTGGTTACTGGCCAGAGCCTCGCTAACTACCTGTAGGAAGTGGTCTGATTTCTGCGGGTCAACCACGTCCCCTAGCGAGATGAACACTTTCTAGCCTAGCGAGGCGTGGTTGTGAGACTCAGTGCCAGGTTGTTGGTCACACAGGGTTTACTGGCCAGAGCCACGCTAACTACATGCAGGAAGTGGTCTGATTTTAGAGGGTCACCCAACTTCCCTAGCAAGATGAACAGTTAATAGCCTGGCAACAAGAGGCATAAGTTGTGAGACTCAGTGCCAGGTTATTGTTTACACTGTGGTTACTGGCCAGAGCCTCGCTAACTACTTGCAGGAAGTGGTCTGATTTCAGCAGGTCACCCACCTTCCCTAGCAAGATGAATAGTTTCTATCCTGGCAACAAGAGGAGTGGTTGTGAGACTCAGTGCCAGGTTGTTGGCCACACAGGGTTTACTGGCCAGAGCCTCGCTAACAATTTGTAGGAAGTGGTCTGTTTTCAGCGGGTCAGCCACTTCCCCTAGCAAGTTGAACAGATTCTAGCCTGGCAACAAGAGGTGTTAGTTGTGTAACCTAGTGTCTGGGTGTTGGCCACACTGAGGTTACTGGCCATAACCTCTCTAAATACTTGTAGAAAGTAGTCTGTTTTCAGCGGTTCATCCACTTCCCGTAGAAAGATGAACAGATTCTAGCGTGACAACAAGAGGCGTTAGTTGTGAGAATCTGTGCCAGTGTGTGGCCACACTGGGATTACTGGCCAGAGCCTCGCTAACTACTTTAAAGATGTGATCTGATTTCAGCGGGTCAACCACCTCCCCTAGCAAGATGAACATTTTCTATCCTGTCAACAAAGGGCTTTGGTTGTGAAACCTAGTGCCCGGTTGTTGGCCACACTGGGGTCACTGGCCAGACCCTCGCTACCTTATTGTAGGTAGTTGTCTATTTTCAGCGGGTCTGCTACTGCCACTTCCCCTAGCAAGATTAACAGTTTCTATCCTGTCAACAATGGGTGTTGGTTGTGAAACCTAGTGCCCAGTTGTTGGCCACACTGGGGTCACTGGCCAGACCCTCGCTACCTTGTTGTAGGAAGTGGTCTGTTTTCAGCGGGTCTGCTATTGCCACTTCCCCTAGCAAGATGACCAGTTTGTAGCCTGGCAACAAGAAGTATTAGTGCAGGAGGTGGTCTGATTTCAGCGGGTCAGCCACCTCCCCTAGCAAGATGAACATTTTCAATCCTGTCAACAAGAGGCGTTGGTTTTGAAACCTAGTGTCCGGTTGTTGGCCACACTGGGGTCACTGGCCAGACTCTCGCTATGTAATTGTAGGAAGTGGTCTGTTTTCAGCGGGTCTGCTACTGCCACTTCCCCTAGCAAGATGAACAGTTTGTACCCTGGCAACAAAATGTATTAGTGTAGGAAGTGGCCTGTTTTCAGCAGGTCAGCCACCACCCCTACCAAGATGAACATTTTCTATCCTGTCAACAAGAGGCGTTGGTTGTGAAACCTAGTGTCCGGTTTTTGGCCGCACTGGGGTCACTGGCCAGACTTTCGCTATGTAATTGTAGGAAGTGGTCTGTTTTCAGCGGGTCTGCTACTGCCACTTCCCCTAGCAAGATGAACAGTTTGTAGCCTGGCAACAAGAGGTATTAGTGTAGGAGGTGGCCTGTTTTCAGCGGGTCAGCCACCTCCCTTAGCAAGATGAACAGTTTCTAGCCTGGCAACAAGAGGCGTAAATTCTAAAACACAGTGCCTGGTTGTTGTCCACAATGCGGTTGCTGGCCAGAGCCTCAATAATAAATTGTAAAAAGTGGTCGGTTTTCAGTGCGTCAGCTAGAACCCCTAGCAAGAGAACTGTTTCTAGCCTGGCAACAAGATGTGTTAGTTGGGAAACTCAGTGCCCGGGTGTTGGCCTCACGGAGTTACTGTCCAGAGCCTCGCTAACTTCTTGTAGAAAGTGGTCTGTTTTCAGCGGGTCAGCTAACTCCCCAACCAATATGAACAGTTTCCAGCCTAGCAACAAGAGGCTTTAATTGTGGGAATCAGTGCCCGGGTGTTGGCTACACTGGGGTTACTGGCTAGAGCCTTGCTAACTAATTGTAGGAAGTTGTCTGTTTTCAACAGGTCAGCACCTCCTCTAGCAAGATGAGCAGTTAATAGCCTGGCAACAAGAGGTGTTAGTTGTGAGACTCAGTACCATGGTGTTGGCCACACTGGGGTTATTGGCCAGAGTCTCGCTGAATCAGCAGGTGAGTCGACAAGGTGTTGGATGCCGTTTTCGAAGAATTTTGTTATTGTCCACTGCCGGGTTTAATTTTTTTTTTTTTTTGGCCGTGACATGTTTTAAGAATCTCGGTAGTATCAAGACATAGACTCGGGATCGTGAGATTCTTACCTTGAGAGGACACATCCCGTCCATGGGCTGGAATGCCGGTAGATTGGTAATGTTTTGCTTAAACAACAGACATTAGCGTAACTTTAGTGTTGTGTCTGCAGAGTTGTCTGGTGCCAAGGGCTGAGCCTGGAGTAGTGGACTGGACGCACTGTCGTCACTTTGTCTCCCCATGTCTGACCAGCTTCGAGCTCCCTAGACAGTCACTTAATATCTAAAAATCTTTCTTATAGGCTATCAGATGTCGTCGTCCCGTGTCTGGCCACGTCGGGCTCTCAAAACAGAGTCCTCCTTAGATAGTGTGTATGTGCTGGCGACTGGCACATGTGCGCGCCTAACTCGCCAGCCAATCGATGGCCATATCCCGTATCATCGCTTTCCCGGCTCCTGGCTGCACCGCCATTTAGTTTTACTTTTATTTGACTTACCTATTATTTCGTAATTGTTTAAAGACATATTCCTAATATATTTTTCACAAAATTTTAACCAAACCCTTTACACTTATTAATAAATATTTTACATTGTGTGACCAGCTCGACCTCTGATTGGCCGTTTATTTTCCTTTGGACCTGCTTGTTTTGTGTCTGTACAGGCAGGAGGTGGGTTGAGCTGTAAGTTACGCCATTTATGGTCCAGGGCTCGCATCCTTCTCACACTAGATAATAAGCTCTGTTCGGGCATTTTTCACTCTTCAGAGAGTAAGTCCTGTCCCCCTGTCGTTTTGTTATTAAGCTGATAGATTGCTCTAGAGAACCCTTTCCTGGCGTCACCAATGCGTCGCTTCTCTCAACCAGAGTGAGCTCTGTTCTTCTGAAACACAGTTTTTGCTATTAACCCCAAAATACATAGGCCTATGTCACTATATCTAACGATATATTTAGAAAATTTTTTCCGGCGAATTCCGCAAAATGCCCGTAACGTAACATACCTTCATTGGGGTTGAGAGTATGACAAAGGTGGATTTGCCATTTCGGCTGCTGTAACACTTTCACTTACTTGAATTTAATTATATTGCCGACCTGAGCGATACACTTATTTACACTTTCTAAGGAGCGTCTTGTCGACTCACAATTAGTCGTGGTAGAAGCTGAGCTAGGGCCGGCCCCTCATACATACGATCATCACAAAGGGACCCCGAACCCATGGTATCGTGTCTCGACGGCCATACCAGCTTTGCCAGTGACCAATGATCGTTCCCCCTCGTGGGTGTCTGTGAGAGAAGAAAAAGATGCGTTTAGCACCCATATTGGGCAGTATGGCAAACATTACAATAGAAATCCCCGTTCTGCCCACAATTGTAACATGTCGACTATCCTTCCAAGTATGGTAAAACCTACCCTCCCCACACCTAGCACACTGTTTCCTATGACCTTGATGTAAAGGAAACCACGTATAAAGTAAGTGTATTACTAGAAAGAAAGTCTTGAATGAAAGTAGTGTTGCAATCTAATATCCTCCCAAATATAGGTTCTATTAACTAGATGTTGTCTTTTGGACATACTACATTGCGATGTAGATGTAGGGAGCACTTAGAAAAAGCAATAACCCTAATAATATCTGGCTTCGTTATGTAGATAACACTTTTACTATCTGGAAACAGGATCCTGAAACGCTGAAGGAATTTGTTAACTTCCTAAACTATTTTAGGCCACGAATTAAGTTCACCTATGAAAAATAAACTAATAGCAGCATTGCTTTACTCGATGTTCTAGTCAGCAGAGAAAATATCAGTCGGTAAACTAGAGTATGCAGGAAACCTACACTACCTTCATTTTGCATCCAACCACTATAAAAGCACAAAAACTGGCATAACTCGCACATTTAACAACAGATCTGCGATTATTTGTTTGAAAGAGAAATCTGTTGCGTTCGAACACAGTTAAATAAAAAATTAACTCAAAGTCAACGTTTACACGGCCAACATAATTAAACAGCACATAAAACTTAGCAGAACACTTCAGCCCACAGAAACCGAAAAACCAGCCGGAAATCTAGTTATTCCGTATGTTTGAGGCCTCTCCGATAAAAAAGACATCTGGGAAACAAATGTCGACTTCAAGTTGCATTACGATAGAAATAAACAATTGAAAGTGTGGTTACCAGAGTGAAATCATCCACAGAAAAATTACAAACCCATATCTGTGTATATCAGATACCTTGTGAATGTGGCCATATTTACGTAGATGAAACTGGCAGAGTTCTCTCAGCCCGAATCAAATAATACAAAATTGAGTGCAAGAAAGGCGAAACCTTAAATTACAATATGGCTGATCATGCATGGGAAAACAGCAACAAAATTACTGGGGGAACATTCAGCACCATTCAGTCAAATAATCGGCCTTTCTTATAAACAATAACAATACTTTCATTCTGCTGAGCATTACGTAAAAATTTGTGGATACCATTCATTAAAAGATAAGCATCTTTGCAGCACAAACAACAGCAATCACTCGACCTACCACAAACAACCAATCAATCGTAGTGGTTGTAATTAGAGCTGAATTAATTTATAAAAATTATTACAGTGAATTGATTTTTGACACTTTTGCCTTGATATTTTTTCATTGGAACATCAGGTATAAAATCACCAAGACGCAAGTGTAAATTTGCACTGACACTTCACATTTTGTGTGAAATTACAGAAATGTATTCATCGTAGATTAACATAATCCCTATGCACGCGTTTTTCTAGCGCCAAGCTGTGCAATTTTTTGCATTCCCTGTGGTATTTTTTCCTAGCAATACATTCTGTGTAAAATTAAAATTCTTATATTAGTTTTTTTTTATAATTCACGTCAAAAGAAATAAACCCACACAACGTACTGAGGGAGCAAAATCTCTGTACGTGTATTTGGACATATATAGTTGCTGAAAATACGAACACATAATCGTATGACTGCATAACCAACGTACGGCTAATTTTTGAAACTGTAACCTTGTTGATTTATTTTTCCCGTGGTGTAAAATTACCTAAGAGATTTTTAAAGTAATTAAACGCTCTAACCAAGTGGCAATTTTTGCTGCCACAAACATTCAGTGTACAATTAAGAATACTACGGTGCTCTTTTTACAACCAACGTTTACATATATAAAATTGTACAGTTTAGTGAAATTGCAATAACTCTGTAACTATGACATAACATGCACGTTGGCTTAACATACGCATGAAATAGCTGTAACATTTACACAACTACGTAGGGTTATTTTTAAGTCTTGTTCGTGTTTTCTTATTATCCCGTACGGTTAAGTTATCAGTCGAATGTTAGGTTATTTTACCCTCACACTAAGTGGCAATGTATGCTACCACATACATTCTGAGTAAAATTACGCAAATTTGTTTCAGTGTACGACAGTTCCTGGACAGGAGACCCGAGTGGCAGTTAGATGTCCGCTAAGATCTGCCGTCACTTCCATCAACCAGGTGCAGCACAGCAGACACAGGAATAGATCAGACATTGCAGGCTTTATAGCCACACCAATAGCCGCAGAAGCGACGGTCAACAGTAACCAAGGACATCAGAAGTCATCATACAGTTGCCCTGGGTCTGATGGGGCATTGACCATATAGGAACTGCTGCACAATGTTGATCCTCCTTGTCACAGACGTATACACCATGTTGGTGAAGAACTTCGTGGTGACCTGAACACACACATGTCTTTGCCGGAACCGTGGAAAATGAGTTCTTCGCCAGGTGCGGCTAGCCACGTGTGTTGTATTCAGACAATAAACAATTCACATGACGAATCTGGAGACACAGTTGCACTAGCTGGAGTCTTCACCATCAGACAACAGTGGTGAACTAGCTATGTGCCAACCCGCTGGATCGACGTAACCAGTAGATATAGGTGTAGCTGGAGTCGGGCGCTGTCTACCGCAATTTTCATCATCATTTTTTTATTTTCTATTTGTACCAGATATTTTTTTTTAAATGTGGACACAAAATGTAACTAAATGTGGCTCTTATGAATTTTTTTTATATCTCATAGTATTCTATTAGTGGCTTATTAAAGTAATATTTTGAATAATTCCGTTTTAACGACTGCAATAAAACCAGCTGATATACCAAACTCAAAAAAATCACAGTGTATAAAGACATTGCAAGCTACAATGCCATGTTCATAAAAATTAAGAATAAAAATTATTTGTATTTTTTAAAATAATGTGTTGAATTTTTAAAATTTTCATTTTTAGTTTGTTTTTCTGAAATACAAATACTTTTTACTCTTTATTTTTATGAACATGACATTGTAGCTTTTAATATCTTTATCCACTGTGATTTTTTGAGTTTGGTATATCAGCTGGTTTTAGTGTAGTCGTTAAAACGGAAAAATGCAAAATATGACTTTAACTTGCCATTACGCGAAAAGCTATGAGAGATAAAAAAATGTCGTAAGAGCCAGATTTAGTCATATTTTGTGTCTACAATAAGAAAAAAAAATATCTGGTACAAAAAAAATTCAAAAATTGTGACCAAAAAAAGCTGTACACCGCGCCCTTAAGGATGACATTCCAGCATGGCGGAGCACCATGCGTTACTGTACCTGCATTAGCCTATCAAAGAGGCTCCAAGGACACAACCTTCCCTCCCAGGAAGATGGCGCGTTTCTCGTCACGTGTTCAAGTCGAGGGAGAGAGATCAACACTTTGGTGTGGACATGACAAACTTTATTTTAATGGATCAAACTTAGGGGTTAAAATGTATACGTATATATTTTATATTTATTTATTTTATATATTTGTCTTTTTTGAATGGCCCAAGTAAGTCTTGAGCCGGTCCATGTTATCCCAGCAGTTAAAATATCTACATTTGATAGTGTATAACGAGTTGTCGAATGTGATTATTTTTAAGTGTAACCTATATGTTTGTGTGTATATGTAATTACGTATATGTGGGTATGTATTTGTAACGACGTTATTTGTAATTAAAACTGTGTGTTTGCTCTACATGTATTCTGTACCAATAGTATGAGCGTATCCGTGTTGTATTTACGTGACGATTCGCTACATTTAGGGCATATTTTTAGTGTAAACACAAGTTCATGCTATTGATTTTTGAAAGGGATTTTATATTTGTATGTTTCAAAAAAAGACAGCTAGATCGCCTTTATCTTGAATTATCTTCTGCCTTAACGAGCAGTATATGCGATGTGGTTAGACCGGATACAAGGAACTGTAATGCTTGGTTTATCGCCATCTTTGAATCATTGTGCTTACAAGAGTCAACACTTGTGTATCTGGTATCAATAACTGATGAACAGTATTTATGCTCTTCCAATGTCGCAATAGTTCTGTAGAATATCTTAATAAAAATTCTTCATAACACGTGTAGTAATGTCAAAGTGTGCGGAATTATAAACCCTCTAAAATTGACCATGTTAACCACTGACGAAAAACTATGGCTATACCTTTTTTCTTCCTATACTGATGAACTTTTTACATTAGTTTTTAAAATTGAAACCATGTCTCATCGGGATGGTTCTTAGTTATATTTTACGAAAATCTGTCCAGCTACTTAAAAGTTATGAGTTCTTGCGAATTAGTGTGAGAATTTCATTTACTTGTAATGGAATATGTACTTAGGTTTTACATTTTATTTATTAATAGTTTTATTTTCGTACATGTTTGTAAATCCGTGGCCCTGCAGTGATGTAGACCTGATGCTGCGCTCATGCGCGTTGTGTCTGTAATGCAGTAAAGTTGCTCCATGCAACCAAGACCTATGTGGCGATGTGGAGGGGGGGAGGGGGGGGGGGTTCCGAGTGCATATGTGGGTCCGGGCTTGTAAGAAATATGTTGAAATATGTGACTGCTCTCGTTTCTACTCCCTGCACTCGAATAGTTCAGTTATTTGGTGTGCGACGTATTATCTTTGTGTGTATCTGCGAGACTAATAATTGATGTAGAATGTAGTTTATTGTTTTAGAGGATGTAATAATTAATTACGTGTTGTGTACAACTGTTATCGTTGTTACGTGGTAGTTACGCATACACCAACTTAGCTAAAGTAAGCATATGTGACATACACATAACCAAGTAAGCTAACATTTGTACTTTGCCTTGCCCTAATCTGCCATTTATCTTTGTTGACTAATTAATAGCACTAAAATTAATTTTCATCGGTTTTAATTGACAGTTAACATTTTTGTCCTGAGAGAAACTATACATATTCCATATTTTTTTTATATTTTATCAGTGTTTATAAATAAGTAATCGTCAATTTGGGTGTGTAGTGTGGTTGAGGCACGTAAGTTAGCCTGGTGTAAATATTGGCATTGGTATCATCCCTCTAAGCTGCACGAGAATGATAGATATTCTTTCATTTATCAATACACAGTATGTTCAAAAATGGGAACGGCAGGGATGCAATGACCTTCCACGAGGTCCTTTTTTCTATGATCAAATATGTCATAATTTTTATTTTTATATAAGTGTAAGGTGCACATATACGTCACATTTTTGTTTCGAATTTGAACCACGGAATAACGGAAGCTAGAATGGCGGTAATGGCACTTGCATCAAGAACTGTATAATCAGAGTCATCCATTATACTATCAGAATCAAGTTAGCTGAGGGACAAACAATAAACTTTGAAGCTGTGTTTTACAAGATTATTAGATATCTGATTTAAAGGTACGTGATGTATAGTGACACACTATGCGTGTTTTATAGATGAAGAGTTGGATGTGTCTAGTACCACCACACGTAATCAAAGATGTAAACTTAATTGGCGGATCACCTCATGTCACCCCTCACCTGCGCTAAAGACCTCGATGATAAAGGACGACCAAAATCTCTCTCTCATTCTTCAACGGCAGATGAGTAGCATGTTAGTAAAGAGGTACCGGAATCATATCCCATCCTGGATGGATTTTAGAAAATATTTTATCCTAAGTGTTGGAAAATTACCATTACCAAATTTATTCTTTGACACTTTTTTTGATAAATAAATGTTTTCTATATCGAATTAACTATTAATGAATGTGTTCTTACATTGAGTTAACCTTTTGAGTTTTGTGTTTCAAATGATTCGGAAATCAACAGTGTTTTAAAATTTAAAGTGTTACGTAAGAACAGCTGCAGATAAATTGATGGTATTATTATTGCATGTATTGTATAGTATTATTAGCATAAATGTTTACGAAATTTTAAATATATATGCAGCAGGTATAAATTTAGAAAAAATATGTTTGATAACATTTTCTCTGGCAAAAGGTTAGTGTGAATTTAAAAAAAAGAGGGCAGATAATTCAATCTACATATCTAAAGCTGTGGCCATATCGACATAATGGAAGAAGTAATATGGCACTAAAATGGGCGCATTTTTTTTTAGATTTACAAATGAAAGTGTTGGGCGTCCATTCAAAAATATTATATGGTTAATGTTTTCATATAGCAACAGAAAAAAAATATTGTATGTGTCTTGGAAAAAAGTAAGCATTCGGAGTCGATACATTTTGGGTGTTTAACACGAAAAAAGTTTTTTTTTTTTTTTTTTTTTTTTTTTTTTTCAAATTGAATTGTGCGAACTTTTATGAAAGTGAATATGTCTAGCTATAAGCACAAATTTGGAGAGTTGAAACACAGGTCTCAGGTGATCTGTTTTCACAATTTTGACTTTCATATACTTGGATTGTATTTCATTGAATATAAATAAAACAAGTTCGTTTCTAAGTACCCTAAATATACTTGATAGATGCTGACGTCTTAAACGAAGCAATGCTGCATATTAGAAGCGTACGTGATACTAGGTTTAACTCGGAAAAGGATGCACTTAAGTTGCACGACTCCATCTATGAGAAAAAAAATTTTTGAAGATGTTTACTTGTGCAACGAAGTTTAAATAATTTATAAAATTCCAGTGATAGTTTATACTGGTTCTAGGTCATTCAGCAGACTGCCAAATCCCCGAAAACATTGCGAATCACATATGGCCAAAACCATTAGAACAATTTGGCAATTTTAGTAGTAGAAAACGAACTGGCAAACAATTACCACCTTTTCTTATTTCTTCATTACACTTCAAATTTACCAGAAGCGATTTCACAAATGGATTTGAGAGTTGGAAGAACTGTTCGACAGCAACATCTTCACTTTCTTACCCCCACTCTTCTTAAAGCCAATAAAAGGGAGTTCTGAGTGTCCAAAACTGTTCAATTTATAATAACTTGTTTCTCCAAAGTGTTAATGTTTTCATGGCATTTAGATTAAACGTCCCATAGAACTCCTTATTTCAGTTAATTTACAAATTTACACTTTCCGTTTACAATAACGAATTTTCATTCCTGCAGTCTATAAAATATTATTTTGAATAATTTTCTGTTTTCCGTGACCTACATAAAGCAATTTCAAATAATATAACGAAATAGCCGGGAAGTTATTTATTTACATTGTAGAATTCACATAATTGCAAATTCATCCCAAATCCTATACAATTGTGTTAAATACACTGTTCATTTTGTTTAATAAATATAGTGTTAAACCTTATTAGTTTTCTTAATACTTTAAGCTGAGTTTTGTTTAAATTGTATTTATTTGGTAGAATATTTTATTAACTCTCTTTTCTTACTTACGTGCCTACATTTTCCTTCGGAAAGTAGGCCTACACATTTTTCACCATTATAGTGCAGTGTATATATGATTTTGTTATTGTTTGCAATCATTTTTGCAGTGAAATAATACCCTCACAGATTTTTCGGACTTGCTACCGTCACGGAAAACGACACAATAAAAGATAGAAAGGCAAATACATTTTTCTCTCTAAAATAAAAAAAAAAAATGACACGCTTCTGTTTGTAGGACCTGGGACCACAATGTCATGTGCGGCCATACTTGCAACCAGCTGTCAAGCACGTGATTTGTTCCTAATCCAAGTATTCCGTTTTACGTGCCGGGAAGTTGTCACACTTTTTTGGAAAAGAGCTCATAACTTGCAACCAGCGGGATAGATCGTCATCAAACCAAGTTAACTAATAACCCTTGGCACGCTTATTTTCTGTTTTATAAATTATAAAAATTGATTTATGTGTTCAGAAGCTACATAGCCACAGACGGGAACACTTACAATGATGTAAATAGGAAAAATATTGTTTCACATATGTCATATTAGCCAATAAATGTTTTGTTTTCCCTCATTTTGAAAATGCATGATAACCAAGTCCCCTTACTTAGAACTCAATGCCACCACGTTCTATGAAAATCTGATGAATTGTTCCTTATATTTATTAGATGAGCAAAAATTTAGAAAAGGCAACCATGTTAAAAAAATAAAGTTAACAAAAATAATAAATGCAAATTCTCCTTGCAAAAGAAGAGCGAAAATCTTACGTATATTGTGTTCACATATGCAGCTACAAAGGAAAGGTCTAAAACTCAAATCACATTTACATACGAATTTTTAATTGATGTGTTATTTTTTTTTTAGATTTGGTCGTGTGAAATTGAGTTTTATTTTAACTAGCTATTTTGCCTACTTAATGGTCTCGGAACGCATATAAGGACCAAATTATTTGATACTACTATTTTTATGTAATTAGAAATCGGGCTTTGTGTCAGATTAGTTTTTTTCTATGAATTTCAAATTTTTCGTAAATTATTGTAGGTTATTATATATATATATATATATATATATATATATATATATATATATATATATACATACACACATACATATATACACACACACACACACCTAACTGATCAAACTTACGAGTAACGATTTTTAACGATTCAGCCTGTTAAACCAAATTTGTTACAACTGTGAACTTTTTACACACTGATTTACATGTTTGCATTTAGTAAGAAAACATTACTAGGAAAATTATTGCTTTAAATAAGTTATTTGGCCACGGTAGGCAGCATTCTTTAAATAAAAAAAAGTAACAACGTACAAGCCCGCGAATTCAGAGATCGGAAGATGTTAAGGATCGAGAAAATTATTTAACAAATTAAATGTTCATACTTTTTTCGGGTGTTCTTTCTAATGGATTACGAATTGTTTTATCACCATGGTAATTAGTTATTTATATCCATGAGAGACATCTTCTAGAACGTTAGATATTTATATGTTAGCATCATTCTCAATGAACATCTCGATATTTCAAATTGTTAGATAAATATGGATAGTTAATGTGAAAAATAATTACGTATTTTACACCTTTAGGGTTTAAATTTCGGAAAACAGAGAAATTCAATTTTATATCAAATAGTTTGTACATTAAAACCACGAAGATAGACCGTTTCATTTGTGTACAGTATACACTGACGATTGTGTAGAAACCTACTTCAACCTTCTACACCCCCGATTAGTCAAAGTGAATAAAAATTTGTGAAATAAATATACTTTTTCAGATATTTGCGTAACAATCGCCATGAAGAGAAAAATAACATTGTGCCTCGATAGGTTAGTTAGCTATAGAAGTTTTATCGAAAACTCATTTCACGCCTTTTCACATCTTTTGATGTTTAATTTCAAAAAAATTAAACATGAAATTGCACGTATTAAATATTTATAGGTGTCCCATTGAAGTGAAAACCAGTGCAGTGGTTGTTTGGTTACAATTAGAGTGACAATTAATTAAAAACACATTTATACTTCTTTATCCCCTTTGCGCTCTACTAACGAGTCGAATTTCTAAAAATCAGAAAATTTATTTTATTTATGTTAGCAACATTCTTGAGCAAAAATTTCGTGGACGTCTGAAATTTTAATAGAATCGATATATACATACATTTAATCTGATACATCTGCCAAACTTTTACAATAATTTTTGGGGTCAAATTGAGAAAAATCCTTGTAAACATTTTTAGTTTAATTATGTAGGCATCATCCTAAAGTGAAAAGTAAATTTGTTTCTTGACAGATTCGATACATGTTTTAAGGAATAATACAGAATGTTTCATGTTTTCTCATTGCCAAAAGAATTTCAGTTTTGAAAACTATTTCAATCGTTTCCTAGACATTTCTATAAGTAAGCTATTTAAGTGAAAATAACGATAATATCACGATGGGTTCGAGTGATTCGTAGAAAATATTTTTCTCCCATTTTCACTTCTAAAGAGCGTGGTTTACTTTGTCATAATTTTATTTTTATATTTGTACTAGATTTCGTTTTTATTTTAGGCATAAATTGTGACAAAATTATTCGCTTATGAAACTTTTTTATTACTTAATGTTTTAGCGGAATGTCTCGTAAATGTAAAATTTATCATGTTACTGTTTTGTGTACGCCGCCATTAAAAACAACTGACATACCAAACTGAAAAAATCACAGCGAATAACAATGCTGCAGGCAACAAGTCGTTATATTTAAAATCAAAAACAAAAAAAAAATATCCAAAATATTTTGTATTTATATAGAAATGCTGAAATTTAAAGTTAAAATGTAAAAAATACCCAATAATGTTTTTTTAATACAAAAATATTTCATTTGTTTATCATGTGTCAACATGTAATCTGCAACATTGTTATTGTTTGTGACTTCTTCAGATCGGTAATCAGTTGGTTTAAGTGGCGTACAAAAAACCTTGACATCCAAAATTTGACATTTACGAGCCATTTCGCAAAAACCTATAAAAAAATTATTTTACAAGAGAGAAAATTATTCACAATATATGTCTTTGATAAGAACAATTAAATATCTCGTACAAATATAAAAAATAAAAATATGACAATGCAATTTGCTGTAGACCGTGCCCTTAAAGGAAGGATATTGAAAATTGGTTAAATTACTTTATGGTATTCAAGGTATCTTCCTACTGGAGGTCAAACACTCTAGACGTCTAACGGTTCCATAGATAAAACACACTCTATACGTCTAACGGTTCCATAGATAAAACACACTCTATATTTCTAATTGTTCCATAGATAAAACACACTCTATACGTCTAATGGTTAAATAGATAAAACACACTATAAGTCTAACGGTTCCATAGATTAATCACACTCTATACATATAATGGTTAAATAGATAAATCACACTCTATACGTCTAATGGTTAAATAGATAATACACACTATACGTCTAACGGTTCCATAGATAAATCACACTCTATACGTCTAATGGTTAAATAGATAAAACACACTATACGTCTTACGGTTCCATAGATAAAACACACTCTATACGTCTAATGGTTAAATAGATATAACACACTATAAGTCTAACGGTTCCATAGATAAATCACACTCTATACGTCTAATGGTTAAATAGATAAAACACACTATAAGTCTAACGGTTCCATAGATAAAACACACTCTATACGTCTAATGGTTAAATAGATAAAACACACTATAAGTCTAACGGTTCCATAGATAAATCACACTCTATACGTCTAATGGTTAAATAGATAAATCACACTATATAGTCTAATGGTTAAATAGATAAAACACACTATACGTCTAATGATTCCATAGATAAATCACACTCTATACGTCTAATGGTTAAATAGATAAAACACACTATACGTCTTACGGTTCCATAGATAAAACACACTCTATACGTCTAATGGTTCCATAGATAAAACACACTATAAGTCTAACAGTTCCATAGATAAAACACACTATAAGTCTAACGGTTCCATAGATAATAACCGTTATTTGTTAAAAAATGTTTCATGTCTTTTCAGTCCCTTAACGGTTAAATTTCGAAACATTCTGAAACTGTGTTATTTGCACGAGTCTCTCATTGAATTAAAACCTTATGGGCGAGAGACGAGAGTTATATGAAGATTCTAAACACTTTTACCAATTTCCATTCCTCAAGGCCGCGCTCTTTAGTTTAGCAGTGATTTTGAAAATATTTTTTATAAGCGCAAATTAATACAGGTATCAAAAATTCATTCTGGTGGTTTAAACATTTATACATCATCGCTTGTATCTGAATTTTTCTTTTGCAAAGCACCGAACGGGTTTTTAGATTTTTGCCCCTGAAATAGCACGTAATTTGCTGTCTAAATAAGCCAAAACGAAGCAAAATAATATTTTGTTAGGAAACGGTACATTATTTTAAAAAACGCTCTGGCAAAATTGTGTATCGTATAACTGTATACAGTCTCAAATATTTTCTAAACGTTTGGTTAAAAAACATTCCAATTATTTGCAGTTGTCTGAAATAAATGAAAGATAATGGCCTTGAACTTTCGAATTTAGAGAAAATCTATCCTCCCTTTTTAGTACTTGTTAACTCCCTGAGAGGAAGCCATACTCATAATTTAACGTTTATAGGAGCAGCAGCTTGGGCTGTGGTGTGACGTATAATGCAGCCCGTGAACATAATTTATAAATATACGCGTAAGCGCACGTGCACACACACACACACACACACACACACACACACACATATATATATATATATATATATATATAGTGAATTTAAGTTATTCGAAGTCTATTCATTTTTTGTAATGAATGTTGGGGTATATTGTTGTAAGCCGGCCAGTGGTTGTATATGTCTTACATAAATCATAAGTTAATAAATTTATGAAATATTTGTAAACTTAGTGTGAAATAGGGATATATTTTTCAAAAAACACATTATCCATTATGACACGGTGTTCGAGCACTTTCCACGTTAATATCATGCACGTGAAGAAATGAAGAAATACCTGTAAACATAACAGATGCAGTATTGCACACATCGTTGCATTGCACATAACTTGTTTGGCGTTAGGCAGCAGCCCGTCAAGAACGTCTCAGAACTGTGCACTTATGTGTGGTACAGCCACACATGTGATAGCGACAAGACCTACACACTTCTTATACGGTTCAAGGTCACAAGGTCAGTTCCAAGTTACATTGCAATGTCAGATATTCGTCTTTCCTCCTTACGTCAGTTTGCAACGTTGTCAGTTCTCTATTCTACACTACTGAGATAACGGAGCGTGAATCCCCAACCAGGAAAATAACATTTGAAATGTTTTCATAAACAATATTTTTTCAGAGTTTATGTTGTAATTTGTAAATGAGATTGTTCGTATCTTCCTCGTATTTTTACATTTAAAACATTGTCTTGTGTAATAGCTTTATTTTACACATATCTTAAACTTGGGCTTATTGCAGGCTTTCACTTTTTGGCAAATAGTGCACCAATATAGGTAGGATTACTAACTATTCAAAAAATTAAATTTTGCAAACAATTACTATAATTGATTATGTATAGGCCTATGTAAGAAAAAGAGACAGAAAACTGTTCGTAGTAACTGCATATGTTTTTATTTTATTCCCGTAACTAAATTTACAATTCGTAGGGTTTCGTGTATTATGCATTTATTCCTTGTCCAAGATGAACCCTGGGAGCGCAATGTTCTTGCTATAATACAGTCAAGTGTACTCAGGTATTGCGTACTGTAATGTTTTCATACTATGTATATTATTATGTTTTGTGTGATATTAAATTAATATAGTTGTGTGAATGTGTTGTAGTACGTGTGAGCTTTTGCTTTGATAACATATTACACTGGTAAAATAAAGAAGACTGATAAAACTTATCTACAAAGAGAACACGTAATTGGAAATAGCAAAGAAAAAAAGTATTTAATTAAAATGAAAATCAATTTAGCGAAAATAGGTGCTATTCCCTACTTTCTAAAGAAAATTAGTGAAATTTACCAGTAATCACTGCTCTCAACCTGATACAACAAAACATATTCACAGCACTCACAAAAGTTTAAAAAGATATAAGAGTTGCAGAAACTGTAGTTAAAGTCATGCTGAGGAAAATCTGTAATTTAATCTTGCACGGCTATTACATTTTAATTTGCTCAGTCGGTAGAATTTAAGTCTCTATAAAATTATCTCAGACCTCTGGTTAGGCCTAGGTTCTCCTAATTTAATTACCAAAATATAGGGAAATCACTATATCAATTTGAACGTTATTAAATCTTGTAAGAGTCTAAAGCAATACAATTTGAGACGTTTACACTGAAGACTGTTCATAGAACTTATAGTAAGGCTCGTAAGCGTCTGTCTTACGCGTCATCCCTCGTCGTCTTCAAGTTCACTCAGAAACTAAATTAGAATTTACATTATATTGCCTCTTCTGAACCTGGTAAACTTTTAGCACGGCTTCATGGCCCTAGGATCCGCTCCAATAGATCCCTAAACTTACGATGATGGCAGGATCGGCGTCTCAGCAGAGAAGCCTGCCGTGGGACGACATGCCCTAGGAGCTTTCCAAGAAGAAGTGACGCTTACTTAAAACTCGTTTCAGGAAATCGCAAAAGAGAAAATAACAAAATTTATCTTATTAAGAGAAAAATATTTAGTAGGTATAGTTACTGATCACAGTAACCGAGGTTTTCTTTAACTTCTGTGCGTCATATCACACTGATAAATACATAAACACAAAAGAGTATTACATGAAATATTTGAAACTGAAATTATTAAAATTTGTCAATTATTTTACTGAAAATTATGACTTTAAATATATAAAATATGACTTTAAATTAAATTTAGCATTAATCACAAAGTAAATTAATAAATTTCATCAAATAAATTAATTATATAAATTATGAATATTTAATTTAGATAAACAATTATTTAAAATTTAGGTGGACTACTGTAAACATACTACAGTAAGGTGTACAACTGCTTCACGTGCAGCGCATAGTTAACACAGCCGGGTTATTTACCCAGCTGATAATTCATCACCAACAAACGCACAGATCAGGCATACATTCTTTGTAAACGATGAACATAACCAAATAAACGTCATACACGGAGGCCGAGTGTCCAGTGCTCGTTATCGCTTGGAGAACAGCAGTTAGTATTCTATAGCGACAGCGGTCATGTGACCATCTCGCCAGGGTGCGCTGGTTTTTTATCATTGAAGATTTTCCTCACCAGACTTTTGAACGCTCATAACATATCCATGTTTAGAGGTGTTTTTAAGAGCATGCTGTCGTATCTATGTAGTATTATTACTCCAATATATTTAACTGTTTCTATCATATGCAACTGCACAGATATTGAAACTGATGGGCTTAGTTAGGTGTCCTAAAACTTTTACCTGACTTGCCAATGGATAGCTAGGATTATATAACGTTTCTGTCTGTGTGTGTGTCTACATATGTGTGTGTGTCTATATGTTTGTAGGTGTGTGTACTAACTCACGCCAGCTCTGTATCACTAGCATCTATGTGGATTTCGTCCGAAAATATAAAAAATAATACAACGAGGCCGAGGTCATGTCGACTCTTATACTAGTCGTTGCAACTTCATATGTTAGGACGTGAGTACTACTGTGTTACTGTAGCGTATATGACATTTAGAGCGAAAATGGCATGCATGCCATGGACTCAGAATTGGGCGCTGCAAGTATGTTTGTGTAACTCCCACTCACTCAAAAACACGTGGACTGAAATAAGCAAAACTTTGTAGTCTGTTATAACTTAGATTTTAGTAAAGAGACTTAACTGTTACACTGTATTTCGTATAACTTCAGTAATACGTGAAGCTACGCATTCACAATAACTATTAATAGTTTGCAGTAAGTGTCACAATGCAAGACGTTTGTTGTCCTAAAATGGTCCTAAGATATACGTGATATTGTTTTACTGAAGAAAATAATATATAAATGTTACTAACATAACTGATAAACGAACTCTTCTAAAATTGGGTGCAAACTAACCCTTAAATTCAAAATAATTTACGTACATATAGAATTACTAGATAATAATAGTTAGATTCTTCTTATGGTATCTTCTAACATGGTGGATATATAACAATACATTTTTTGTTAATAATGTTTTTAAATATTTAATTGGCATCATATATGTCCTACAGTTCTTGATAAATGTGTATTGGAAATTATATGTTTACGTCATGATATGTGCTAAGTTCGGTGTTATGTATTAGGAAACATTACACTACGTAACATTAAAATCATTTTACTTTACTTAGTACTAAATGCGTGAAGAGTCGAAAGAAACTTTGGAAAATAGTACTAAGATGTTTCATGTCATTATACAATTTCTAAGGACAACTGTTCTTAAAACTGACTACCCTATACCTACAATCGCTACACACAAAAAAAACACATTTCCACAAGCCATTGATATAGTGTCATAAGAATGGAATTGGGTTGAGCAGTTTCGTTTGTATTTAAAGATTTGCGGCAACCATAAAGACCAGAGTCATTTATATAAACTAACCTACAAATATTAAATTATAAGGAAGAAATTTACGAAGAGATTTAAAGACGTAAGCACGGATGTAGGTAATAAAAATATTATGTCCAAGAGCTGCAGCATCTCCTGCCGAATCACTTCAGAGTTGGTTCGAAGTTTATTTATCAGGTTTTTGTATAAGTTTACAAAAGTACTGCAACATTAATTACAAATAAATTTCGATTTTTACTACATGTCCGCTCCTAATTGCCGGCCCCCAACCCTTCTATGTTAGAGTGGGCCTGGGCTAGCGTAACTTGAAGATACTTTCTACGGAGAAACAAGAACATGGGGGCGCGTCGTTTTGCCTTAAAAGTGTTTTTCCTGAACACATTTTATCTATTTCGTTTAGGCAAATGTCACTTTACCTAAAATCATTTGCCCTAATTTCGTTTATCCTTATGAAGTCAGGCATAAAAACATTTGGCTAAAGTAGTTTCGCCAAAGTCTGTTTTGCCTAAAATTATGTCCTCTAAAATAAATTTCACCTAAAGTGATTTAGTCTAAAATTATTTAGCCTAATGTTTGATTGGCACAAATCCGACCCCTTTGATTAAATTCCAACAAATACATTTTGCATAGTCATTTTGCCTAATGTCGTTTGGCCTAAAATGTATTATTAACAATTCTAGCATCATTCCTAACACACACAGAACATTTTTTTTTACCTAAAGCTATTAAGCCTTGCGTGATTTCGCCTACATTCATATTGCCTAAAGAAATTTTACACAATGTGTTTTGCCTAAAACTATTTCATTTAATTTTTGCCTATAGGTATTTTGCTTTAAATTGTTTGCTCAACAATTCATCCCCTTTATTAAACTTCCAATTGTTCTAAAAAGTTCTCTTCGAAACCCTTGCTTCACGCATAACTTCCCCATAGGTAATTTCACCTATAGTTATTTTGTCAAAGTTGTTTTCCCAAATTCATTCTGCCTAACGTAATTTAACCTAATATAGTTTTGCCTAAAAGTAATTTTGCAGAAAGTCGCAGTACCTAAAGTTGTTTTTCCTAAGGTCATTTTATCTAAAGTCATTTGGTCTAATATAGTTTAGCATAAAAGTAACTATGCCTAAAGTCATTGTGCCTTAAAGTCGTTTTGTCTGATGAGGCAAAACATTTTTAGGCGAATCGACATATACCCGAAAATTACTCTTGTTTCTTCTAACGTGGGCAGCTGCCACATGCTTCTGACTGGTACTCCCTAGCTACAGAAATGATATGGTTGGTTGTATTGTCTAGAGTCCCCGTGGTGTGACAAGTTTCTGTTATGATGTTGGGAGGGTGTGGAACCGCTGGCAACGCACATTTTTGTAACCTTGTTCCCAGCCAGCACCATTCACTCTCTTCTTCGCCATTACAACAGTTCATTTATGTTAGATGTTCTTACATTACACGACTACATAGGCCTATACATGTTTTCCGGAATACAGCTGGCTATATTGTTTGAGAAACACGCACTCCTGTATGTGAACACGAGGTTATACCACGAGTAACATTCAGATGGCACCGCTGGTGAGTTCGTCACGTCCATCAGTGAGTCATTGTAAATCAGTCAGGGCTCACCATCCGACAGGACTGCAATAAAGCTAACGAGAGTATGTGAATACAGAAGTAGATGACGCTGTATTCAATCGCGGTGACCAGTAGTAATAACCATCTCATCTAACGTTGAACTACCCACGGGTTAGCCGCGGAGGACCACCTTTTAAGCGCAAGTTCTATCTAACCTCTACGAACCATCTCATGAACGGGTCTTCTTACTAGGTGGACCAGACCAGCTACCCAAGGACTCGCCCTGTAGGTCGTGTCCTAAGCAGGAGTCCAAACCACCACCACCACTCAGAGACCAACCCGTGATCGACTCATAACAATACTGGGGCTTTCACTCCAATCCCCTGAGTACCTGTGAAACACAACGCAAGGCCTGCGCAAACCAACGCGGAACGCGGGAGCGGGGGCGGGAGCGAATTATTTGCGAAACAGCGAGCACGTGTAGTTGTACGGGCTGACGCAGACCAGAGCGGGAGGCGGGAAGCGAAACGCGGGACTACAGCGAACTGCCGTCGGGTTTTCCCGCGTCCCGCTCGTCACTCACGATCCCACCCTAGCCCATCAGTTACTGCCAGGACTTGCCACGATGGAGACTGAATGTCTGATCGAAATAGTAAAGGAACACAGAATTCTGTACGATCTTACGCATCCTCATTATAAAAATATTAAGAAGAAGGACAATTTGTGGAAGGAAATAGGAGATGTTTGCAAACATGATGGTGAGTGTTATTATATTATGTCCTGATGTTTCGTTTTAAATTTAATTTTAACTTATTATATTAATGGAAATGAATATAATACGAAAACAAGGAAAAATGTTCAACAATTATATTGATTGCGAATATGTTGTTTTGAAAAATACATGCGGACACTAAGGGTTTTCTGAATTGAAAAAATCAACAAACTTTTCCCTTATGTGAAATGCTTCTCTGCACGCACGTCTTGCAGGCACACGGCCCAAATTCTCAAGCGGCACAGAACCTGATGACTGCGACTGTTGTAACAAGTGATGTAAGTCTGAATCTTTTTGTTTGGTGCGTAAAAAGTTATGCAAAACACATGCACTTAGCACGATTAATTTTACAAACTCTTCAGACACTTCAATAGGTCGCAAAAAAATCCTCCATTTCTGTACCAGAACACCGAAAGCAATTTCTACAACTCGTCTTGCCTTCGAGAGTCTTTCGTTGAAAATTTCTTTTCGTTTATCAGCCCTCGCTTGTCTTTCTGGGAATGGTCGCATCAAATTATGTTTTAAACTGAAAGTCTGGTCACCTATAACAACATGGGGCGTTGTTTCATCTTGCAAAGGAAGTGGTTTATCTTCAGGAAGATGTAATTGTCCAGCCTCTAGTTTCTTCCCAAGTGACGACTCTGCAAAAATCCCGCCATCACTATTTTTGCCAAATCCTCCTACATCCACGCTTATGAACCTGTAATCAGCCCCAACAATGGCCAAAAGTACTATTGAAAACTTCTTTAAATAACTGAAGTTTCTAGATCCGCTGTTCTTGGGGCACTTCACGGTGACATGTTTGCCGCATCTATACTGCCTACACAATTCGGAAACTGCCAATCGTTCTTGAAACCACGTGCTGATTCTTCCCATATCTCTGTAATTGGTTCCGGCAAATATAATGGTTGCAGTTTCTCACAAATAGCAGCGCGTACTTCTTGTACAACAGCACTTACAGTTGTGAACCCAACTCTGTAACTATGACCAATAGTTTTGAACGTGTCACCAGTAGCAAGAAATCTGGAAACAAAAATTTCAAAAATGTTTTCACTATTTGTACATTTAAAATATATTCAACAAAGTTAAATACACATAAAGATATGCTGATAAATATAGCTATTTTGTATTTGTGGTTGAGAAAAAATGTGTCCTATAAAGTTTATAGTTGAATAAAGAATAAAAATGTTTAGTCTGAACGCACTGTTATGGTTTGTAAAATTCACGATTTTCTATTGGTCAGTAGGCTATTTGTAACAGTTTCAGGTTAAAATTATATTTTCAATTTTATTTCCTGAGTTAGTCATTACACACGTTAAAAATGTATTTTTTCCTTTGTATTGTTAGTAAAAATGTTTGGTTATATTTAACCACAAGATAACAACAAATATTTTTTTTTACTTTAATTTGTTTGACTATGTTTTCTGTGATATAGCGATTCTAAAAACTGACAGGTAATTTTAATAGCATATTTTCTTTCAGCTTATTCTAATAAATGTGAATACTTATTGTTTCTATACAATCTGGGGCAAAATCTAGAAACAGAAACTGCTGTACGAAAATTGTTTAGTATAGAAGTAAGGCTCAATGAATTAAGTATATTACAATGTAATTTTTTGCTTTATGTTTTAGGAGCATAGTTAAAAAGGAAGTGGAAAAATCTCCGGGATACTTATGCAAAGTATCTCAAAAGCTTGAAAACAACAACAGGCCAATCAGCTAAGAAAAACTACCAACATTGGCAGTGGGCCAAGTCCATGGATTTCTTCCGACCGTTTATGGCATTTGCAAAAACCTTGTCAAATGTGTCACAAGACGTCTCGCCATCTGAACCTGAAGAAACGCAAAATATTTCCGAAATGGAAGAAGAAAGCCAAAGTGAACATGAGGATGAACCTGTATGTAATGCAAGCTGTGAGCAATCGACAGAAGATGTCTGCAGTCTTGACAGTGGTAACTTAGTGCTCAGCATGCCTCAGCAATATATTTCTAATTCTGGTCGTAAAAAACCATTGAAGGGAAAACCTTGCGCATCCACTTCCTCGGTTGATAAAGTTATTGAATACTTGGATACCAAACGAGCGAAGAGAGAATACAGTGCTGTTGAATATCTGTTCTTGGGATATGCAAGGACCGTGGAAACATTTTCACTGTTTCGGCAGGCAATTACAAAAATGAAAATAGCCGAGTTACTCATGCAGCAGGAAGTACAACAACTACAAGAAAATCAAGGTTTACAAGGTATTTCACAAACTCTTCATCCAACATTCATCGTCAACAATCCGTTAGAGTGGTCCACAGCCGAAACAAGTTCATCTGTGGCTAGTGTTGGTAGTGGTGACTATCAGTTACCGACATCAGACATTTTATCTAGTAATAATAAGTCTTGAGTCTTGTGCATATCGTTTCATCATTTAGACTGTGCGTGGAATAGTTTATGTACAATAGTTTTGTTTTCAGTTTTTCTATTAATGAAGTTACAGCATTGTTGGAGAATGTTGTGAATTACACAAGTAAGCTATTTCATTTGCATTTACATTTAACTTCAAATGCTTTACTTATTGTCTTGTATATCAATGAAGGTACTAAATAAGAACTTTAGCAATAATAGCTTATGAAAAAAATCCTACAACAATTAATTTTATTAATGTTCTGTTATACCTTCACTTAATTATGCAGAAAATACTATCAGATTGTTTTTGAGATAGGTTACTGAACAGTTAACCACAATTGGAATATGCTAATATACATATTTAACTTATTCCTACAAATCATCATTAGTCATGTTTCTATGTTAAGCATTGTATGGCTTACCATAAGGTGATTGCTAAGTGTTCTTCAGGTGTGATGGGTTCTCTGAAGTTGGTATGTTCCTTGCATATTTGATTTTTAATAAGACTGAGAATCTCATTAAAACTATCGTGAGTCATTCTGAAGTAAACGTAAAATCAATGTTCATCTGCAATCAGTTGTGACATAAGTGTCGCAAATTCTCCATATTTTTCACGTTCTGCATTTATTGGATGAACCCACTGCCGTGTTTTTCGTTTCTTTGCATCTTCGTCCTCGGTAACTGTAAGTAACAATAATTCTTCATCTGAAGATAAGTCGTTTTCTTCTATAATTCTGCACAGTGAACGGTATAGAGACGAGCAGGCGCTGAGCGAAACTACAAGCGATTCGACGTGTTGGTGTGAGCGGGTAGTCCCGCTCCCGCGTCCCGCCTTCCCGCGTCCTGCTCCCGCTCCCGCGTTCCGCGTTGGTTTGCGCATGCCTTTATAGTTTACACACGAGCAGGTTTACTTCCTCCAAGGCTGCAGAACCCACGCTCCAGATCAACTTAGCTCGATATCAATAGTGACTACATGCGGGTTTTGGCCCAACAGGGAGCAAAACCGGCATAACCTGCATTTGAATAACATGGCCGCCCCCTCTCCCGGGTGGAGCAAGAGCTCTGATTGGCCAAGACGTTGTCTAGGGGGGCGTGTCCTGGGCTGGGATTGGTTGTAGGGGTCTTTTGGTATGAATAGTACCTAAGTGCCATGACGCCTGTGATTGGCTGAAAGCTTAAGCCCCGCCCTGTATGTAGGTATTGATTGTGTGTATGTGGGCGAGGGGTGCAGAGGAGGCAGTATACAGAGGGGTTGGCGACACTTTAAGTACAAGTTGTGTCAAAGCGCCATGTGGGAATTGATTGTGTGTGGGCGAGGGGTGGAGGAATCTACAAGATGCATAGCATCTTGAAAAAATCTTCAAGACGTTACAAGAATGGACCCTTTGGAGGAAACAGTGCCTAAGCGCCATGTGGGTATTGATTGTTATGAGCAAGGGAAAAGACTACAAGAGGCATAGCACCTTGAAGACATCTTCAATAATTCTTCAAATGTGTTACAAGGGTTGTGCTAGAAGGCATCTCCTTGTGACGTCTGCAACTCCTAATGTGTGTAAGACATATCTCAAGATGCATAGCATCTTGAAGACATCTTCAAGACATCTTCAAGATATTACAAGAATGGACCCTTTTGGAGGAAATAATGTCTAAGCATCATGTGGGTATTGATTATTATGAGCAAGGGAGGGACGAAGGACTGGAGCTGTCTACAAGATGCATACCATCATGAAGACATCTTCAAGATATCTTGAAGATATCTTGGATAATTCTATAAGATGTTACAAGAAAAATTAGGCTAAACACATCACCTTGAGTCGTCTACAACTCCCATAGTACTGAGATATCCTCAAGATGCATAGCATCTCCTTTGGTCGTCTACAACTCCCATAGTCCTAAGATATCCTCAAGATACTTAGCATCTCCTTGACTCGTCTACAACTCCCACAATCCTGAGACATATCTCAAGATGCATAGCATCTCCTTGAGGCATCTACCACATCTCCTAAAGACGTCTTCAAGACATCTTCAAAACATATAACCCCATAAGTAGGTAGATTTAGATCCTTCTGGGACAGGAGCCGGAGTGTGGAGCCCAGCCGAGTGTAGAGCCCCCCGCCATGTTGTGACGTCACGGCCCCGGCCACCATGTTGGTTGACCTTAACCTTTAGTGTCAAATTACCAAAATTTTCCAAAATTTCGAAAATTTCAAAAAAAAAATTTAAAAAATTCAAAAATTTCAAAATTTCCAAAAACAAAATCGAAAAAAAGATTACCTCCATCTTGTTTCCGGTAGCCATATTGTTTCCGGCCGCCATCTTGGTGTTTCTTCCGAAAATTTTTCGATTTTGCATTTCATTATAACCCTGCATGTATTTAATAAATAAAATTTTTAATAAATCTTTTAAATAAAAATTATTTAATTAAACCAATTAATGGCACGTCTTACCCGAACGAGCTCCATCGACACACTGACACCCCCACCACTTTTTACATGTATATTATAACTTAACTCCCCTCCACTACCATACCCATTCCTTTATTTTAATTGGCTGTTAGTCACATGATGAATTTCTCCTCTTCCTTCCCTTACTTTCCCCTCTCACCGAAACTCGTGTTATAACCCACTCAAACTACTACACCCCCTCCACACCCCTCTCCAAACTTTACCTCCACTTTCTTACCCATCGTCTAAACATTATTTCCCTATTAATACTCAATAAAACAGCATGACATCTGTGTCTTCACCGTAAGTAGTTACGACCATCGATTAAGACTAAATATTGTTCATCAATTTTAAAATTATTGGTTTTTTTAATATTATAATAATACTATCAAAACTTTATTTGAGTATCATTAATTAATACTACTTAAACATTACTTATTTCTTAGCTATATCCGATCAATTCCCAATAAAATCCATCAATTATTTAAAAACTTTGTGATAAATATATTTATTATACCTACAAGGACTTTATTTCCTACAGAACTTCGTTGTCTACACTCACACTCCTACCAAATTAGCTACATTTCCTTCAATTTCCGATAAAATCAATCATTCGTTTTGAAAATAACAAATTTATCAGGATAGTTACATATGCAATACTCTTCGTCTATTTCAAACATGGCATACACCAACCCATCGAAGAAACTGATGTTCAATTTCATATTCATACTGCTTATGCTAATCACGCCACCCCTACGCCATCGCACCTACCATCGAATACCCCCTCACAACTCTACCTTCACTCTCAAACAGTCCTGTCAGAACCTGTCAGAACTGATCACTACACTCTTCTGCAGTACATATACGCGCGTATGACATTGTCTTTGCTTAGCGAGCAGTTTCATATACACGACATCACGCAGCCATGCATATACCATCATCCAATCTCATATCACTGGCCTTCTTCCATACCAGAACAGCTACTTCAGTTTCATATATTAATAATTTTTACTCTATCTTTACTTTTTACGCGAAAAAAGTATTTAAATCGTAATAGTTATACTCGTCAAACTCGCAAGTTAAATAAAAAACCCTGTTTCCCTAACTATAAAAATGTATGTACATTCAATCTATAATCAACTACTTGTAAAACAAATACCGCATACCTTGAAAATATATTTAGTCTTGACATTAAAACTATCACAGTCATGCCCATGTATTGTTTGATTAAACAACAGAAAAACCTTACTTTAGTGTTCTCATCAACTTCGTGTCGTCACAATGCAAAACTAAGGCCTCGTAACATAAACTTCATCCATGCTTCGTTGACCCAGTCACATATATTACCAATTTTGACAAGGAAGTCCCATGCGCCGTCATAGTCATTGTCATGGCGGTAGTGGTAATTATTACCAGTGAAGATGTCACCAACAGAGGTAAAGCTACCGCAGTGCTAGCCGAAGTTGTTCAACACGAGCTCACTTCACGTCATAACTTATTCACTGATGTAGATAAAATTCTACTTCACTGCTACCAGTCCAACTATTTACAAGAAATATAAAACGTATCCTGTTCTATTTTTATTTCCGAAGTGAGTTGACGTCAAAGGTAAGTTACGTCGCATATAACCTGACACAAACATCTCTTATTCATAAAATTCAATAAATACCATTCAGTGGTACATGCTTCGTCCTGTTCGCTTTCCTACAATGTGTGTGTCTTTATACGGTACCGGTTTAGTGCAATATCACTCCAACCATACATTTTATTTCTTAACTCAGTGATTTTCCAACTCTTCTCAAGGTTATCGAACCGAATTTTTTTTCATACTATGATTAATTATACGTTAAGTCCTTACTGAGTTCATTTCAATATTTGTCTTCAGACAACCTCAGAAAGCCAACAACTTCAGTACTATTACATTTGAATCGCTAAATGCAGAAAGGGAACATGCCCACTTTTTGACGAAAATCGTTTTTTTAATGGAAATTGCATTTTCAAACATAGACGCTTCGTTCTCTGCAGAAAGGGAATGCTTTACATGGGCAGAATTGTATGAAAAAAGTGTAAGAATATGGAATTTGATGCAGAAAGGGAACATGTCCGGGACATGTTCCCTTTCTCCATAGAAATGCATTTCCTGGACATGTTCCCTTTCTACGAAAATTATGTTTTGTTAGGATGGCACACCTGATATTTTAACAGTTTGCTCCTTGTGGCAAAGAAGAAGCCATATTATTATTGCGACACGATGGATGCTTCAAGTGATGATGGAAAGTGTAGTTCACCAGAGAAAAAGAGAAAAAAGGGTGTACGGAATCCCGATACTTATAAAAGAAATGTAATTCG
>PNEQ01104364.1:0-24059 GCA_003012365.1 Medauroidea extradentata
TTTAAAATAAATTTCTAAAAGTACCAAAAAAAATTTTAATTTTGAAATTTTTTATTTAACATAAACATTTTTTGTAACGGGTTTTAAATGCTACAGGCCATAGACAGTAACGCGTAGTTTTGATATGATTTTTTTCATTTCATTATGTTAACTGGTTTTCAAGTTTTGTATGAAGTAAAAATACGCAAATTTTGACTTTAAAGTGCCATTACAGGAAAACTAGATGAGCTAATTTTTTTCCGTTTGAGGTATATGTACTCTCAAGTAATGTGTACAAAACTAACACTATTTCATACAAATATAAAATTAAGTTTTATCCCCACTTGAACAACCTTAAACAAGTTTCACACTGGAACTTACCCGTACTGAATTTAAGTTTCTCGAGTCCAGATGACAAGGTAGTCAGTTTCTTCATACTGTCTACATTCAGATGCCCAACTCTTCTATGCCAGAGATTGAGATCAGCTGTATGATTAGTCTCTGACAGAAGTGTCATTTCACAGCAGTTCAGTTTTATATTGTAAAGTCCAGCACTGTCCTTGTCACCTACGATCTTAGTTTCTCCCTTTAGGATTTCTACAGTGTCATCTGTAAACTTGACAACACCTCCATTTTCTGTAATTTTGTGCACTGATATCAAATTCCTTGTTAAACCTGGTACATACAGTACATCTTTCAATACACATTTTTCGTACTCAATGTCACCCTTCAGCTCTGCACACGTTTTCATTTTTCTTTGATGTCATGATTTCAGATCCAATGCCATTTATGTTGGTCAAAAGATCACTGCTGTTTATCATGTGAGAAGTGCAGCCTGAATCTAATACCCATGCTCCTCTGAGTTTACTCTCTTTGATTCTGTCAGAAATGCAACCTTATCCCTATTACTTGCTGCAGGTTTGTTGTTTCTGTTCCTAAAGTAGCAATTCTGTTCAATATGGTTATCTTTTTTGCAAATTTTACACCCTGACTGTTTTTGCATGCAATTTCTGGCAATGTGACCCTTTTTATTGCATTTAAAGCAAATTATGGTTTTATTTACAGTTTTAAATGCTACATTGTCATGTGTTTTGTTGGTGTAGCACCTCTCTTCTTCAACTAACAACCTAGCAGTCAGATTCGTTAATGTCCTATCACTAGAGATGGTGAAATTTCGCGAATTAAATTACCTGCATGTTAGAATCAAATATCCTATACATACTCAAGCCCTGTCTATTAGTTAACTGTCTGCTGTTCCACTGAACAGCAGTTAGTGGACAAATTGTCGGGGCTTGAGTATACATAGGATATTTGATTATAACATGCAGGTAATTGAATTCGCGAAATTTCACCATCTCTACCTATCACTCTTGGGAGTAGATTCCCAGGCAGTCAAAAATGTTTAAATCTGTCTGGCAATGATAACAAAATTTTCCCCATCATTGTCTCATCATCAACAACGTGGCCTACACTTCTTAACTTCACAGAAAGGTTTTGCAATTCTGATAGACCAGATGCAACCTTCTCAATTTTATAATTAAAAAACGTTTGCAACAACGAACTTTTATTATGACTGCTATCTCTCTCATAAATCGAACACAATTTGTCAAGCATCTCCTTTGCCGAGTTACAAGACATGATAAATTGGATATTACCTTTGTCGATCGTTGTTATGATGTACCTCTGGGCTTTGGCGTCCTTCTTGTTCCAATTTGTATTTTTGCGTTCATCTTCCGTAGCCTCGGTGCTGACAACATCATATACATCTGCCGCCTTCAATAGCACGACTATTTGGAACTTCCAAATACTAAAATTTGAATGACCTTTAAGTTTCTCCACATGGGCAAAATCTTCTGATGCTGTAGCCATTTTTTCTTTGTTTCGTTTCCGTTCACACGCACGCGAGACGCGGCACTAATATACTGTTCTTGCAGTATTATTTTGCGCCAGACGTATCTGGGCCCATAACCTGTTACAGTTTTATTTTTAGTTTGGCATATACACGAATTAGAAACCAGCAAGAACAATTTTAAATAGTTTTTATTTTACTTTTACTCGGAGTACACAAACTACACAAGCAATGTCCTGCCATATTGCATTATGTACTACTTTTTCAGACACTGGATAGTGTTACCAACTCTACAGTTCAATCGCTGAAAATATACAAATTGTAACTTAATTTACCCAGTCAACAGTTCATTCATCGTTCTTTTCCTAGAAAAAAATTTTGCAATAACTTGTTATACAGTGCTCACTTTATTGTGAACAGCCTATATAGGGTAAGGGCCGTACGCAACGAGGGAGGTTAGAGACTTCAAACGACGACTTTTATAAATATAAAGAAAGGTATTTATATATAATTAAAAAATATAAGAAACTATAGAAGAAAATAAATCCTAAGACCTTAACTATTAAGAGCTGCCTAAATATCTCTATAAATTCAGTGAAATAATAGATATAGAATGGTAAATTCTAATGGTATTTCACCCTATTATGAAATACTCGCACATAGAGAGGGTACGTTTGTTTATGCCCTTCTGTCTTGTCTACTGCGGAATCATAAATAAGAAAATTTTTTAATGTATCTGGAAAGGACGTCCAGAAAAAAAAAATCCCCTTTGTAGTTGGTAAATTGTTATGGTGGTGGCCGGACAGAAAATCAAGTTTTGATATTTTCGTCTATGAGTTTGTTTTACTTCCCTACCATATGGTTGGGTAAAGTGCACTGCCATAAAGTATGTTCTTTAAAAATAAATATCAGAGTCACTTCTATTTGACTTCGTATTTTTAACTTGATATAATATATTATTTGGTATGAAGTATACTACAATTCGTGTGAAATAGTAGGCTACAAAAAATGTTTACTGTAACGCTTAGGCGTGAAGGAGAAACATCTAAAACTTATCAAGCCGCCTTGACAAAACTGTAGCAATTTGAGGCGATTTTATGGCAGAAACATGCTATTTTAGAACAGTTTTTTTTAAATGTGTTTCAGCTGGGTTTTAAGTGAAAATGTAGTTACGAAATTAGAATTTTTTTTACTAATTAACTAAGTTGCGTTTGCAAATTTGAAAAGTTTGTAGGAAGCGCCACAGTGTGTAGGACAGGTCATGAAATTTTTGTAAAGTTTACTGCAGTGATGTCGCAAAACGAGCGAGTTGAGTGACAAGTTGTGTCTGTCGTTAGTGCAGTGCAGACCTGGCAGTCCACAAGTGAGACAAAAACCTGACACCCCCTACCTCCTTCTTCAAGGGTTCGCCAGATCGGGGCACGCTATGTGCATGCGCCAGCAAGGTCAGACGGGCTGCTCGCCTCACAGCCCTGCCTAGTTCAGACAGCTTGAAGCAGGAAACGTGTACACAAGTAAATCTAAAACTTTCTCGCATTCCTCAGACTTCGCGATCTGCTGACGGTTTTGGCGAGTAGGTAGTTCAAAAGATATCATTACAAATTATCTTCTATAACACCAGCTGTGAAAATTAAAACTATTCACTGTAATTCACTAATAATCAGGAAGGCATGCAGCCCAATAGCACAAACCGCCACTGTCCAGGACTATGATGATACACATACTCGTCCTTACCCCATGTGTCTGATTCTATCTGAGGGTTCCGTGACTTCACATGGTCGGCGTGCACATACCTCATATTTGGACCCACCAGCACTTGGTAAGTAACCACACTTACCAGCTCTTTCACTTCTCCAGGAACCCAGGACACTTCCTCTCCCCGAACATTTTTCACCCACACCAGGTCCTCCACCAAAAAGCTTCTCTGCAAGTGTTTGTTGCAATCCAACCTGTTTTTCAGCTATTTTGGCGTTTAGACATACATTGTGCAAACGCAGGCTTCAGCAAGGACAACCAGGTACGAGGTTGCCGTTGTAAGGACAGTTCAGCTGGTGATTTTCTGGTCACAGAATGAGGAGTGTTCCCGTACGAGAACAGAAACACATCAATTTTATGTTGCCAAGTACGGTTGCTCCTACCTTCCTGGTCTTATTTCAACTGACGCATCAGCTCTGACTTGATTGTTTGGATTTGCTGTTCCGCTGCACCGTTAGTCTGAGGATGATATGGGAGAATACTAATATGTTTTACCCCATTTGCTGCCAAAAAATTACTAATTCCTCAGACTGAAAGGGTGGACCATTATCTGTTACAATCACTTCTGATAACACAAATGCTGCAAAAAGCATTCACAGTTTTCCAACTGTATGGAATGCAGTTGTGGTGTTCATCAGAAGTACCTCCAACCACTTGGAAAATGCATCCACCCCTATCAAAAACTTCTGTTTCTGATGTTCCGCGAAATCAGGATTCACCCTTTGCCATCTAAGTGCCGGCCAATTCCAAGGCTGCAAGGATACTGGTTGCGCTGTGTTTTGAGTTTGCTGACAAATGTCACACTGCTGCACCCTTTCTTCAATGTTGTTGTCCAAACTGGGCCGCCAGACATAACTACTGGCCAACATTTTCATGTGCGAAACTCCTGGGTATTCTTAATGTAAAAGCTGAAGAACCTCTTCTTGCAATTTCTCCGGAATCATCACTCTATTTCCCCAAACTAGACAGTCTTGTTGCGACGAGAGCTCCAGCTTCCTTGCCACATATAGTTTTAACTCCTCAAACACTGTGTGAGACCAGCCCCGCAGCAGTGTTGCTTCCACAATGCCGGTTGCGCTAATCAGAACACCCTGCAGTTGTGCGAAGAAAAACACTGTTTCATCCCCACTCACGTTCTCGCTTTCCACCTCAGTCGCTGGTGCCGACAAACGTAACAATGCATCTGCATTGTAAATCTCTGAGCATGATTTGTGTTTGACGTCATATTGATAACTCCACAGCATTATTGCCCAGCGCTGGCTGCTGCCATTACAGGGACACCTCTCTTAGCTCCAAATAGTGCAGTAAATGCCTCGTGATCAGTTACAAACACGAATTTTCGTGAAATTTTTTTACTGCGAACACCAAATTGAGAGCTTCTCGTTCCACCTGGCTATAATCCGCCTCTGCTTTTGTCAGCTTTTTGGATGCAAACACAATTGGTTTTTCACTCACAATGGCATTTGATGTGCCAACACCGCTCCCATTCCATATGCACTAGCATCAACGGTAGCAATAGGTGGCAACTTTGGATCATATGGTACTAGAGCTGGACTGCTTAGCAGCATCATGTTAACTTTCCTCAAATGCTTTTCTACATTCTTTTGAAGGGGCCGCGGTTGTCGAGGGGGTCAGACCTCTCACCTCCCACCAAGGCGATTCGGGTTTGATTCCCGGCGGGGTCGGTCCCCGGATTTTCGCATGTGGGAATCATGCCGGACGATGTCATTGGTCGGCAGGTTTTCTCGGGGATCTCCTATTTCCCCTGCCCTTTCACACTGGTGCCACTCCATACTCACCTGATGTCACCCCCCACCAGTTATGAAGACCTCTATGTTAAGTGCTGACCAAAATCTCTCACTCACTACATTCTTTTGTCCACTGCCTCGTCCTATTGTTCTGTAGAAACTGATACAGCGGGTACAGCACTGTGGCTGTGTTTGGAAGAAATTTACCCAAATATGAACGCAGCTCTGCAATGTTTCTCGGGGCTTGAGCCTCCTGAATGACATTTAACTGTCCCTTGTTGGCTGTATGCCCTCACTTGATAGCCTGTGCTCTAAATATATTACACTCTTGCATAGCAGCTTACTCTTCTCCTTCCTTACCCTGACTCCATAAGTTTTAAGTCTTTTTAACACCTGTACTAGTCGAACTGTGCCTCTGCCAAACTAGCACCTACCACTAGAATGCCATCTAAGTACACAAAAACTCCACTTACACCCTTCAATACTTGTTTCATTGTCTTTTGGAATATGCATGGAGCACTACAGAAACCAAAGGGCAATCGAGTGTAACGATACAGACCCTAATGTGTGTTGATGGTCAACAATGGCTGGCTCTGCTTACTTACTGGCAATTTGGTATAGGCTGAATATAGATCAATAACTGAGAAAACCCTTGCCCCTGCCAGCTCACTGAAAATCTCCTCTGGTTTCGGTAAGGCGTAGTGGTCCAACTTCACAACCTGATTCAAGGTCATCTTAAAGTCGGCACATAGCCGCACCACTCATCTTTTTTTCTAATACATACAAGCAGGGTGGCCCATTGAGATTTGCTTACTGGGTATATGGCGCTTGTTTGCACTAACCTGTTCAGCTCTGCTTCTACCGCTTCCTTCATTGCCAAGGGAATCGTTCTGGCCTTACAAATGGCTCCTTCCTTTATGACTACATCTGCTTCTGCACCCGATATCTTTCCCAACTTCGGCCCAAACACTGACTTGTATTCTGCCATCAAATCGCTGACCATCGCTTCCCGTTCCAATGAGATAAACGCTATCCTGCACTTGATGAATGTGGGGCTTATGACTTGCTTTCATGGTTCCCAAAATACTCTTCCAGTTTAACTGCAGGGTAGACAACCAATTTCGTCCCAATAGTGTGGGTAACGACTTCCCTTGACTATCGACCACCATCATTGGTAGAGTCATCTGTTGCCCCTGGTATTCTACCGGAATACGACAATCCCCCATGGCAAGCAGTGGTTGTTCAGAATAAGTTCTCAAAGCCAATCTAGACTTACGCAAGGCACAAGACTTACAAATTTTGCCCTATAGGTTTTGTCCAAACACACTGAAACCACCGCTCCAGTCTCTATTATACTTTCTTGATAACCATTCAACCCTAACATCCACTTTAAAACTATTTGTGTCACTATTCACTTCACTAAACTCTATGTTAAGCAAATCTAAGTCTTCCAATTTTGCCTCATTCACCCAGTGTACTCCTTGTGTTGCACAAGCCCTTTTTATGTGTCCGTGCCGATTACACCCATTGCACACACAATTTGCGAAGGGACACTGTGCTGCCAAGTGACTAGCACTAATTGCATCTGTTGTATTTCCTTTGTGGTCGCTGACTACTTTTCGGCCTACCCACTGCCACTCCTTGCTCCCCTACTACAATGAGCACTTCCGTGAGATGTTAAAAAGTATATTACTTGGATAACATATTTATACAGGATGATTCTGGAATACTTTTACAAACGTCAGGGGCACGTTTCTTACACCATAAGAAGAAAAACGTATGTCCGAAAACCATTAGTTTTTGAGTTATTAATAATATTTCAGTTCAACTAGGAGACAGCTGTTCTAGTGGGCATGGAAGCATGTGTCACCAGGTGCACAGAGGTTGACTGAGGTCCCACGCTCGACTTGATTGACATGGTCCTGGACTTCCTGTGCTTGAGATCAGAATACAAATGATGTTTGCTTAGTTCAGTGAGAATCCCGGTTGGATGCTTTTGGGCTATGGTAGGTGTGGGTGCACGCTCGCCAGGTGCACAATGGCTAATTGAGGTCCCATGCCCAATTTTAAAAGATGTGGGCCCTCTGCTGGTTGGCAAACACGGCTGTCACAACAGCAACCTCTAAAGAGGATTCCACCACCTTCTCTGAGGTGTTTGTCTTGCACTGTTTGTAATTGTACATTAAAACTAGGATCTCGTGGGAATTATTTTTCTGTCTTTTTCTTGGCAACACCAGATAAATTGTAAGGTTTGATCATAAATTGTTATATAGAAATTCTGTATTGTAATCTAGGATTACATTCGTTTCAGAAACTTAACTACAGATTTAAGTGTTTGCTAAGCAGTTATAAAATTTTAACAAGAGTTACTGCAGTCAAAACAGTTATAATACTCTTTCAACTCACTCTTTAATCTGCTCAATTGTCACCATCCTTTCTAGCTGCCAACTCTCACGATTTTGGCGTGAGGCTCACTATTTGTAGGTACATGCCACGCTCTCATGACTGGACGTTATTTCCCCACAATTTTTTTTTTACCGGAAACCTTTTCGTGACATTTGTAGCAACTATATCGATACAGTCGCACTTGATTAGTCGATATATCACATTTGACTTAAATTCGAGATTCAACCTCTCTTGTTCTTCTGTTTTGTTAGTTATAGTCTGTCTCACGAAAGAATTCCTTTTTTTGACAGTTTTGAAGGCTACCATGTGTACCAATTTCAGCAGGAAATTACTTTTAATTTTGATAAATTGCACAGTTTGAGACCCAGCTAAGTGTGTTTGTGCAAATGTCACTTGTGACAGAGGAAAACACTGTTTATTTCATGGAAACAACTCTAAAATTATATGCCAACACAGTTGTCAATAAGTGGAATTCTTTTATGAGACAGACTATATTGACGGCCGTGGTGGTTTCTCGTTGCGGCTTTGATAGAGTTAATTATGTAGTGAAATTGACATATATTTTCAGTGTTTATGATGTTACAACAGTGCGGTATGAAGAAACATTATAAAACAACTTTCAACAAGTTATACACAGAAGAGTTTCCGCACATCATAGCATCGCGTAAAGGTGAAAACTATGCATATTGTGTGGCGTGCCATTGCGATTTTTCACTCGCGCACGCAGGCAGAAACGATGTGTTTAAACACTGTCAAACAAAAAAACACAATGACAGTGTTAAGTGCATTGATTCAAATAAATAAGAAGTTGAACTTCATTTCTGACACGTCTGAAAACCGTATAATTTGAGCAGAATGTCTATTCACGTCTTTTTATCGTGGAACATAATTTGCCAGTAACTTGTGCCGATCATGCAGGCCTGTTGTTCAGGAAAATGTTTCCGGACAGTGAAATTGTAAAAAATATGGCTGTGCAAGAACTAAAACATCTGCTTTAATTACTGAAATGGAAGTTGAAACTCACGCAACTAATGTTCGTGAGTACTTTGTTGTCTGTTCCTGTTTTAGAGGGTGATTCAACAGGTTTAAATATTGGCAACCTTCTCCTTAGAGATTTGAAAGAAAATAGAGTCCACCTTTCTAACTGTCTAGCCCTAAGTGCAGATAATGCACCAGCGATGGTTCGTAACGAAAGTGGATTTGCTAGTATTCTGAAACAAGAAATACCAAACTTAATTGTTACCCTTGCCACCTAATAGATTTAGCTGCTGAAAAAGCTGCTACTTGTATTCCTGTAAAAATTGATGAAATGTTAGTTGATATTTTATACTATCTGCAAAAGAGTGAGAAGTGCAAAGAACAACTAAAACAGTTCCAGAAATTATATGACACAGATGTAAATAAGATACTGAAACATGTATGCACACGTTTGTTGTCTTTGGGAAGGTGTTTGGGACGGTTAGTGGAACAGTGGCAGCCCCTAACAAGTTTCTTTTTGAAAGAAACTAAATCTAGTCATAGAAACGAGGGTACTGCAAGTTTGCAGAACTATCGAATTCCCAAAGTTGAACATTTGCAAGAAGTTAAGTCTGATTCACAATACACAAAATATGTTGTAGGCCTAGGTCATCATGTTCAGCCATAAATTTATAAACAATCGTCAAAGAAAAGACAGCTGGACTCTTCTGTAACTGTTGTGAAGAAACCCAAATCAGACTGCGCTACGAAAGGTAACCTTAACAAGCAGAATATTACTACCTCTGCTACAAAATCAGAATTGGAACATCTCTCCAGGGAGGAAAGAATTTTCATGTTCATGTCGTCAGACCTCACAAAAACATTTTATTTATTTGTCCTGAATGTTATACCAGTATTTGAAAAGTAAAATATATTTTTGCAATCTGCTGAACCCCTTATTCATATTCTCAAGTCGGTTTTGACAGATTTGTTGTTGCATATGTAGTCACATCAACTTATATTCTGGATGTTGACTATCATAACAAAACTAATCAAAAAGATGAAACAGATTTGGTGATAGGCAGTGCTGCACACAGATCATTTGAGACGCTTGATCAGAAACAAAAGGAAATATTTTTTTCTTCTGTTAGGAAATAAATGTGTGTGCATGTGATTACATGTTGCACAAGTTTCCATTTAAAAGTGATACATTGACACATGCAGAAGTCGCAGACATGAACTCTGTTCGTACTGCTTCTTTCTCTAATCTAAGATTCTTCATTGCAAAGTTTCCCAGCATTGTGGTGAAGAATGAAGATGTAGATATGGATTCAGAAGTAGACTTATTGGAAACTGAGTTTTGCTCCTTTCAGGTGCAAGAGATTCCAGAAGAGGTGGCAAAACAAAGTAGAATGGATACAAAGTGGTCATTGGTGGGACAAATAAACAATCCAGACAATACTTTAAAATATGGCAGACTTTTCAGGGCAATTCTCGCAGTTCTGTATATTCCACACAGCAATGCAGAGTGAGAGAGGATTTTTTTATAAATTAAGAAAAGAGGAACCCAATTCAGAGCATCAATGTCTGATGCAAATCTAGAAAAACTGGTCAAACTGAAATCATCATAAGGGGAACTTTGCTATGAACAGAATTTTGATGCTAATTTTTTGAAGAAGGCCAAATCTTCAACATGCACTTCATTAAAGAAGTAAAATGATCAGCATTTCAATTTGTAGGTCTGTTATACTTGTGTTGAAATATGAACCTAATCTCAGTTTCCAATTTCTTTATTAAACTTTATCAAAATAATTTTGTTTACGTACGGAGATTTTAACCAACAAACTAAAAATGTAGGTAAGTTGATAGAATTTGTTTCTGTTAATTGTTGGAAATAGTTTCAATTGATTGTTGTTAATATTTGAAAGAAATTTTTTGTAATTGTGCATTTATACAGTGTTTATACACCTAAGTGTCTATAATATATTAAGTTATTAGATATTTTTAAGTATTTTCATGTAACAAACGCTAAAATTCACAAAAAAAAAAATCCTCAAGATATTGGATTTCTCAGGGTTGGCAGCTATACTTTCACGATCGTTACTGCCGCAACCATCAAATTCTATTTACAGCCCCCAGGTTCGCCAACCTTAACATCATCACTACATTACCCTTCTTATAAAACTAAGATTTATATGTTAAGGAGTTGATATATTAAGAATACTAGTGTAATAACTTTATCTTGATGAGTAGTCATTAAGGTAGTGAGGTGTCTTTCTCACTCTCTTTGGTCAGTGTGTCGATTCAATATGTGAATCTACTCAAGCCTACCATCTTATTATGTTCATGCTCAAAACCTTTGAACCCCTCTTGCTTATCATCCCCAACACCAATGAATTTCTCTTCCACTTCACCATCTCTTCTATTATCTTGAACAGAAAGCTCAGTGTCCATGCTCATCGAAACACGTTTTCCTGACCAATAGCACTGTTTGTTTACGTGTCTATTGTGTTCAGGTTCTCTGTGCTGTTGCTCTCTACTTGCTGAGGACTTCTTCAAATGGTATGTGTTTCTCCTCTTCATTCTTCTTGTTCATCTTGAATGAGCATAGAGCGTGGACTTCCTCCTGCAACCACCGTGGCTGGTTTCCAAACACCTTTGTCCCACGAAACAACATTGTCACCATTCTCAAGACAAAAATTTCTAGACTGGGCACTTTTATCAGAGCACAGTTTATTCTGAATGTCTTTGTGTAACTGTACATCATTGACGATGTGAACTACTCTAGAAGCTGCGATAGGCTGAGTACGAGCTCAATATTGGTGTGTTGCTGTACTCCAACATCAGGATGTGGATATCAAGTAGACTCTCTTTGCATTTCTTCAACATGCTCTAACAAATGCCTACTTCCTGCTCTGCCAAGCCATTGATTTGTGAATAATATGGACTCTAAGTTTGTATCCTGAAGCCATACTTCTCACTAAACTGCCTTAGGTACGAAGAGTTGAAAGGCATATTGTCAGCAATCATAATACTTGGTATGCCATGAGTAGCAAAGATAAAGCCGTCTGGGGGGTTTTGACGATATACGCCCCCCACCTCCCCTGGAGACAACCAGTCTCGGTCGTTGTGTGCGTGCCGGCACTCCTCTCAGCGTCACGTTGGCTCCTCCTGGTGTTGGGCATTGGTGTTCCTCCGGCTCGAGTGCCAAAACACTCTAGTCTGCTGCGGGTAGGCGGCGGCGGCTTCGTCGAGTCGTAGGCAGCATCTCCGTCAGTTTGGCCATGGGCGAGGCTGCAGGTGGTAGGGCCTCAAGAGACTTAAAGGTCGGTATGCCACAGCATGAGGCGTCATCTGCTTGGGTGATGGGATAGCGTTGCTGCTTCCCTGGCTTCTGGTCTCAAGGGCGCCCAGCGGCGGCGGCTGACGCGGCCCGGGGCCAGGTACGTTAACGCCTGGTCTCGATGCATGTGTGTGTTTTCTCTGAGTGCTCCCGCATTCCAGCAGTGTAGTGCGATGCCGGTGTTCGTGGTGCAAGTGTTTGTTTGCCGGAGTTGGCAAAGTCGAGTTAATGCAGAGTAGAGCAAGGTGTTGTGTTAAGAGCGCCGCCACGATTATCACCTGTGACGTCACACCCGACACATCGCCGGAAGAGGCATGTGGGAGAAAATAATGAAAGGGTTTAGTGTTGTTTCTCTTTCTAGTGAAACTCTCAAAAATTAGCCACAAGCTGGCACAATTATGATCAAGGCATGTAATTACCATGAGTGCTATGTTTTTTTCTATTCTTTTCTTTTATGTTAAGTGTGGTCATGTCATGCCTTTGTTTTGTTTAACCACACGTACGTAAAGCTCTACTAATATTCAACACTTTTAATTTTTGAACAACGAATTATTCACTCAGTTTCAGGACCAGATAATTTTTGTGTATTTATTTAAAATAAGTTACCGGACATGGCCTGTGGCGAGTCATGTAGCCCTCCACCTAGGCGTGGTCACCTGGCTTACCGCAACGCTCGCCTCTCCCCAGTAGTACGACATGTGGCTGAGAGTATAGACGCACTACGGGACCATCATCTTTGCAACTCTGCCATTTTATCGGCCTCGTCAGACTCTCAATTCTGTCAATTAGTAGCAAGACAAGCAAAATTTGTCCATGAGTGAGTGAGAGATTTTGGTCAGCGGTTAACATCAAGGTCTTTAGTGCTGGTGAGTGGTGAGTACAGAGCAGCACCGGAATGAAAGGGCGGGGAAATCCGCTGACCAGCAGCATCACCCGGCACGATTCCAACATGCGAAAATCCGGTGTCCTAACCCGTCGGGAATCGAATCCGGATCGTCTTGGTGGGAGGCGAGAGGTCTGACCCCTCGGCCACCGTGACCATAAAATTTGTCCATGAATGTGCAAAGTGTTGTTTAGACGAACGTGGACTTTTACCTGCGAATAGTTTATGGGCTTGTTACAAGGATGTTCACGAATATCAGCCTAAATTCCTTTATTGTTTCATCTTCTGGAATGCAGGGAGTCAAAAATATGAAATATTGCTACAATTTGGTAATAACTGCTGAAAAGTAGGAAATCAATTCATAGACAGACCTGAGTTTGATTCCCGGCTCCTGCCATTCTGATGTCAGTTTCCATTATTTCCCAAAATCACTCCAAGCGAATGCTGGGGAAATGTCTAACTCCCCATCTTCTGTCCTTGAGTAGAAGTTGACCTCGTTGTCGACATAAAGCACTTTAAACAAATAGGGAATCAAGATTAAGGGATTGTATTTTCTAAAATGCAGGAATTCAAAGGCCAGTGGAGGTAAAATTGTCATTTGTATTATCTTTGTAATTTATTTTATATAAATACCTTCAACTCTGTTTCAAGCAGAGTGGAGACACTTTAAAATGCACCTAGTAGATGGCACGCAGATTACTCAATTGCCAGCACAACACATTTCATGATTATAAAGGTTTTCAAAGAATTTGTTGTTACAGTGCATCCAGAATGAGAGATATGTCATACTGTTAATAATAAAAATATTTGTGGCTCAAGTATTTTTATATATCTAGACAAATCAGAGACGAAGGAAATTTGGAGCCAACTAAAAATTTTTTTTAATTATTACCATCATACTTGAAATAAATTGTACTATCATAAAATTGTGTAACTCTTATACAGATAATATTTCTTTGTAAAGGGCAAGGACCAGCCTACGAATCTGAAGACAAACCCGCAGCTTCACAGCATCACAGAGACAGCAGAACCAAAGCAAGAGACCACGGAAGACGAGGCTGCGGTCTGCGCGTTGCTCGAGAGTCTCTCGGAGACCTCACAACATACAAACGGGAATGCATCAGAAATACAGAAACCCACCCACTTGCAACCACTCAAGAGCGTCACCACCAACGGCAATACGAAAGACACTAAACGTAAACATGATGACTTGTTACCAGCCGATGTTATTACTCATACGGACAACTTGTATATAACAGCTTGCGGTGAAGATGCCATGTGGGACTTGAACCTTAATGATGACCACCTTAAAAATGACTCCGACATATTTTGGGAGGATGTTCCAACCATCAAAGATCTGTTCCGCATGACTGAATGACAGAACAAAAGTTGTACTGTATCAATGTGGCCAGAGTTTTCTGACAGTTACAGTATACTAGCCCAGGAGTTAGACAGGTTCTTTAGAGTGATATAAGATCACAACTTTTACTCATCCAAATTTTTGTATTTTTATTTCTCAATTTCTATAATTTTTTTATACAACAATTTTATAGTTTTTTTATTTACGGTAAATAAAGAACACTATTTTGTTTGTAATGATTTAACCAAATAAAGTACAGAATGTATAATTTGATGGTATCTGTTACTGCTACTATTACAAGTACCACTAAATTACATTTGTCACTCCATATACATAATTACAGTACATTACAAGCATATACAGACTGAAGATTCACTTATGAACAGCATTATGTTATACAAATTAATGATTAATATATTCATTCTTGCCTAATTAGATAACTACAGACAAACATTTAAGTGTCCAAAAATTTTGCCAATACTATGTACACAAAGAATACTAAAAATATACATTACGGAAGATTCATAACCACACTTAACGTACGTACGAACATATGCATGTACGATACATATTAGAGATTGGATTCACAATAATATTTAATCCAGACATGCGCAGAAATTGTTTATGCAATAACAAAATGTCAGTAATAGATGACTGTGCTTCATTTATATTTTTTGAAACTAATTAAATACTTTATGACCACAAGATAAATGATTTCTCAATAAAAACTAATATTTAATTGAGTTTTAAGTTTGCACATACTGCATTCACAAGTACCACTTAGCGTACGTACGTACAAAGTAGATTCACTCTATTATGTACGTACGCACATATACTATGTGGTTGTTGTGAATCAAGCTTTATACACAGAATGAATTACGTTTCCAATTCAACTTACTCTAGAGTATTCATGGTACAGTGAGCCCTTTCGAAGCTCTTATCTTTTCACTTCCAGCTATGGTCATTTGTTCTTTCCTGTCAACAGGTACTGTAAACAAAGTAAATATAGGCGGTTCCGGATAGAGAGCACTATTTAAATCAATCACCGAAAAAAATGCATACAATTCCATATTAAGGTTGCCTCACTCTTTGTATATTGGTCAAGTGATAAAATGCCAGCTCAGCAATAGAAATCTTAAAAAGTTTCAAGACAAGAGGTAAGGGCACACAACTAACATAAGACATGCAAAGAAGCACAAATAACCACTCAGCCTAAAGGTGAGGTGACTGAAAATTTGTGCTGTTTTGTATTATTATGTTTGTTTGAATTTGTTGCTTATATATTCTAGTTTCTTTTTCTTTACTGTATTTGTGGTCTGTTCTTAATTCCTGTTTTGAAAATTTTTAATATGACTCTCTGTACAGTCAGCAATGAATTAAGGAGTCCTGAATAAAATGAAATTGACATGTTTGTATTTTGTACAGTTAATGACCATTTTTTTTATAAAACAATGTAGAGTCCAACCAGCTGCACAATTTAACTTACGGCTTACATACCCAAACATAAAACGACACGCAGAGGGTACGATGCTTCCCATCGTAAGCTACACTGCTTATCTAGGACCGTCAAAGAATTCATTGTTTCACAGAGAGATAGCATGAACGAGATTCATGACTAAGCTTAGTATTCAGTGCATTGTACATTGTATGATAAAATAATATAACTTTATCATACATGTAAAAGTACATTAACGCAACTATTAAATTATATAAAGTTATAGGTATTGTGAACTGTTACATTTTATAACTACCAAACTTTGTATTTGGAGTTAATTATTACTAAACAGTTTTTTTTATTTATCTGAACAACTTTATTATTGCTCGAGAGTAAATTAAAATGCATGTCAAGGTTTGCATCTTAAGTTTTATTTTTTGTAGTGGCAATGGCAAATTTGTTTACTGAATATGATGTGAAACACGCTGCACACATTTATTTACATCAATCGGAATTTTCATAGTCCTATAGGTCTGGCATAACAAAACAAACTGCCTACTGTATGTCACAGTTCAAAATGGATCAGTGAAAAAGAAATATTAAGAGTAAAACATTTAGTCTTAATTTTTGGGAGTTACCGATATATATTAAAATATTTTTTAGTCATGTATTATATTCGAGGTGTGGAAATGAACATAATAAGTTCATTTTACAATTTTACTATTTCATTTCACTACATATTATGTAGTGCCTATGTTTGTCGCGATATTATTCACGTATGTTTTTAAGATAATTGCTAGAGTTCTCCAGCGCTACAATATTACAAAACTTAACTTCAATATACACTTGTTAAATTGCTCACATTTTACCTATGAATAGTGTACAAACAACACAGGAGAGAGCATGGATGGAGTATGGTGCTTTGCGAACAACATTGAAGCTGATTTATGGCCTCTGTATTTTTTACGTATAAATATTACAAATTTTTAACGAAAATATTTACTAATTAATCATTTTTTGTAATATTTTTGTACATTACAGTGGACTAAGGGAAATCAGTAACTGCCAGTAAAATTTATTTACAACTCAGTTACCCTTCATTAGTATCCAGTTATTACAATTTTAACCAGTAAACTGCATTTTTTTAAATATATGCATATATTAGCATTTTCCGCATGTGTACCTCTAACAGAGCTGGCACTGAAGGGGTTTATTGAGTAAATATTGTAGATAACATTTTTTTGAGTCAGTGGAATGTAGACAAACATTGTACAAACCTACGTGAATAAAACGTGTGGAAATATTTATTTTTGCAAGCAGAAGAAATATATTATCTGGCTGAATGTATAATACAAGCAGAACTTCTGAAGAGGCTCACTTTATCCCGAATCCCCCACGTGGAAGATGAGAGTGGAATCAGCGAGTGTGCAAGCAGAGCTGCAATGTGACATCCGTGGAGGTAGCATCTGGGATGAACCAGCAACCAGGGCCACATTACAAGAATGTGAGGCCTAAGGCAGCATAAATCCGACCCCCCCCCTCTTTTTAAATGCACTGATAATCATTTTTAATAGCTCTGACCTCAGAAATACTGGATATCAATCACGTGGCTGGCTGATGGTTGATGTCCAGTATCCCGTAGGATCGCCTGGTGTGGCATGCAAAGCCATAATGCGACGGAACTAGCGTTGGTGCTGGGCAGGCGGACCTGTAGAGGAGCGCTAGAAGTGCGTCTCGGCATGTCCCTATGCCTTTTCACCTCTCCCAGACAAGACAAAACCCGACACCACTTGGAAAGAGCACAGTGTAGTCATGCTACCTCCAGAGGGCGTTAATGAGGAAAACCTGGAAGGCGCGCAGCTTATGCCTCCTCCCAGATGTAGAATACTTACAATGACCCGATAAACAAACTCACGTGGCGATCCTATAGGATGTGGGGGTCACAGGTGTCTTACAGGTGAATGGGTTTGTCAACAATGAAGTGGGAAGGTATGGCAAGTGAAGAAAAGATGGGTATGCCCTGTGCCTAAAAAGACTGAAGAGCGGGTAAGAAAGTAACCAACGAGCACTTGATTCCGTGGGGAGAGTTGTTGATGCAGGTGATGATGCCTCGGAAAGTGGCTCTTGGTCGGCGAAGCTGGACAACTGGCGTAGAAGGCTCTCACGGTCGTGATGGGTGCTTCTGGAAGGGATCCGATGGTCGATGGTCTTCTGGGCCTGGAGCTGTAGCTTGAAGGAGTGATGATGGTAGAGAAATCTACCACAGCAGAACTGAAGCTTTCAGTTGTAGCAGGTGTACTGCTACTGAGCGAGTGGCAATCATATTGCGACTCGACGACAAACTAACCAGACAGCTGGCTCTTCTGGAAGGGGTCCGACAGTCGCTGGTCTTCCAAGCCTGGAGCTGTAGGTGTGTTGCAGCTGAACTGCGACTGAGAGGCGAAGGAATCGCGAACTGACTTCGGTGGTTCGTGCTCCCTCTTTTATACCCTTCTCGGGGCGGTCTGTGGTGATTGGCTGGCCGCTCGCCTAATGAGAGATGGCGCAGAAGTGAGGGGGTGGTTCCTCCCTCTCCTGTTGTCTTTCTGCACTGTGGGTGGTGTGCCTACAAGCGGCAAGACGCCTCGTAGGGAAAAAAAATACTTTAACCATCTCTGCCCAGAGTTTTAAGAGCAGAGAAGAGCTAAGAAAGTGTTAGGTAGGCTTTAATATAATATATTTGGTGTCAGGATGGAGAGCACTGACGTATGCGGAAGTAATTAAGGTAGAAAGGAATATGGAATGGGCAGAATGAGGCGGCGGCTTCACAGCAAAAGAAGCTGCGAGCATGCGTTAAGTTTTACAGGGACCTTGCGAATCAACCCTTAGCACTCTGCGACTTTTAGAACTTCACTTTGGCTTTTAGACGAGACGCCTCCCCCTCGTTAAGCCATTCACTTCCTTATGCCCCAAAAGTGGGTGGGCATAAGGAATATGATATGTCATCATAGTTAATTTCCTCGTACCGGCCATAATTGAGGTCACCCAACCAAGCTCCTAGATATACCAGTGTGAGGATACGCCCTCTTATTATTATTATTATTATTATTATTATTATTATTATTATTATTATTATTATTATTATTATTATTTAATAGTAACTGAATATTTGTTAAACGCTTTTAAGATTTGTGACGGAAACTATGAGATGGTTGTAGCTTATAATTTACTAGAGAGGAACAGGGTTGGCTATATCCTGTATAGCGTTTCCAGAGCAAACTTCTGACACCTGTGTTGATGTAACTTTTGGAGTCATGTGATGCGGCGGCTCGCGAGGCTCCGGTCGTCACGAGGTGCCGACAGTTGGTTGGGGTTATCAGGGGTGAGGCAATGGCGAGAGGATATATGCGCCGCGAGCGACGGCCTCAGGATCAGTTGCCAGTCATTCCCAGTCGAGGTCAGTTGGTTTCGGACAGTCAGTCGGTCTCGGTCAGTCAGTCGTCAGTCTTCGTCGAAGCAAGATGGCCGGCACCGATGATGTCATCAGTGATAGAAGTTAAGGCTAGACCATCAGTGGACAAGTGGTCCCTGATGTGTAGTGCATTTTTACCTAGATTTTGAGATATTAGTCTACTACTACGAACCAGCAGAAAAGTAAGTGAGAAATTTTATTGACTAAAATTTAAGTCTTCAGGTGTTGGAACAAGGGTTGGTTTAATAACATAAGATGTTCAATTTCTTGAGTAGTTGTTACAAGTATCAACGAGGGTTCTTGTCTAAAGAACCAATTAGGGAGAAAAAAGAAATGCATGTGCCAGTCATGCCTTATATTCAAACTAACCTTTCGTTAGCAACAGACGCAATTTCATTCTGTTTTGTATTGTATTGTAAGGATAATAAACTAAACATTTATTTAAGATTAATTCTCGGATTAATTTTGTCCAGTGATATGATTGGGATTGAGGTGTAGTGGATTTGGCACCATATTATTCTGACCTAATGCAACTATGCATGAATAATAGAATATATAGATATATCTTAAGACTAAAAGTGTTGTTTGGTTATATGAGCTATGTGATTCCACTATCAGTGGTATATAAGAGAAACTAGTATACGTCCATTGCACGTACTGCCAGGGTTACTGTCGTTTGCGGCCTCACCCCCTCCGAAGTTAAGCCTTGCCGCATGATCTTAGACTAGGGCAAGGAAGTCGCAAACCCCATCTGGCGACTCGCTCAGAACACCGAGCTAGCCTGGAGAAGGCTCATAAATTTCTCCTAGTGGCAGCATACCGTTTCCCTCCCCTTAACATCTAGGGTTGCGAACGGGCTCTATATAAATATTTACCATCCTGGTAGAGAAGGAACGCCGCCTCGTGACATCAGGGACCATGCCCAGCGCCAAACACCCTGTTCAAGGAGCCACATGCACCCTGCTCCCAGGGGCAAAGCAGAGATGCCACTATGTCGACAACGGGTGTCAATTTTATGTTGTGTACGTATCTTGGTGACTAAATCACACTCTCTGCTTATTTATGATTTTCTATTGTCTGTTGTTTTCTTTTATAGACATCTCCATCACAATGGAGTATGTCTTAAAAAACTACATCCAGTAATAAATGTTTGTTTTCAATTGCAATATTTTAAAAGTTCTGATCACAACTCATTTCAAAGAGCTTATTATGGTGCATTTGATAATGATATGTGCACATTCACATGCATGGATGCACACACAGATGCACATGCATGCATACAAGCATGCATGCTAACACACACAAAAAATATATTATATATTTTTTTAAATTCCTTCTTCCTTCAATGTAACTGCTTATAAACAATCAATGCAACACCTAACTCTCAAACGCTAGCAACTATGCATGGGAAGAACTGAAACCAATCAACAACCATTATTGGATTGCCAGTATGCACATGGTTATGTATACATTTTTACACATATAGTACCCCTCGTAATTTACTGTCAGTAGAGCTATTTTTGATGTACGGTACTATTAAATAAGTAAATTGACTAAGTGAATATGCAATTTAAAAAAATTACAATATGGTTTACGTTAAACAAAGCTAATGCAAAAGACATCCAAATTTCAGTGATACAATATCAAACTCTACTATAGAATCTGACATACCTGCACAATAACTGATAATTATACCAACCTATATATAATGCACAATGAATTATTCTTGTGATTCTAATAGAGCTAAGTAACTTCTGAGAACAATAATTACTGCTGTAAGAAATTACATATTTGCTGTTAGCTGTATTATATAAACAAAAATTTAAAAATTGTATAACCTTTGAAATCTGTCACATTTTCGTCATTATAAGCAGATGTTTATGTACAAAAAATTTGTAAAAAATATATGTAAACTCAACTTTAATTACTGAACTTAAATTACTGTACATGCTTAAATATCAATAATTAGAATGGTCGGCATAATTTTGTTTATAATCCTAATTTGGCACACACAAAAATAGTAACTTTTGGTAGGTCCACTCCTGTGTATTTCTTCTAAATTAGTCAAATGGCTGGGACAATTTATTACAGTACAAGTCAATTTAATTCTACAGCATGCTGTTAAGCTATGCAGCAATAGTAGTTTCCACATGTATCTGAAATGAGTAGGTACAGATTTATCGCACTAGCATTCAGAGCAGTGAGCAAGCATTTTGCTACAATTTCTTTAATAGTAACAATTCATTAAAAGCTATCCGATACACATGAACTCATAAAGGACACCATCATTATTTTTCAGCAGAAATAACACATGCTAACTTATAAGCACTCACTGGTTACAATAAGCAGGCTGTTAAGTGACACACATTAAGTGAGACTTAACAACACAAGGCAATGTTATTATGTACAGTCAGTCTCAGAATAACTGCATGCAATTGTAGAACTTATCATTTGATGGCATGGGACTGAAAACAGTATACTTGTAGGATAAATACTTGGGAACTATAGTGTGTAATATGAGGATGAGAAGCATAGTCGGCACGATTAGGTTAACGAAAATTTTCACCCAGGTAGATCAGTATTGTTGTTTCTTTAGGGTATTGAGTGTTGTTTTTATTTTATTTATTTATTTATTTCATATTCATTCCATGGAGTCCTTAACAGGGCTATAGAACATGTCACAATGGTACACTAAAAATGTGCTGGTAATACAGTCAATAAATTAAAATTATCACAGCAGAAAGATTAAATGAAATGTGTCCAGCATTGTAAGTGAACAGTTGGCAACCATGACATGGCACAGTTGCAGTGGTGTATGCATATACACAGCAGTGATATAAAACACATGCAGAGTAATGGATGCCAGAAGGCAGTATAAATGGTGTAGTTTGTATCATCAACAAATGTAGTGGTGTAGAGTATCTTAGTATGTATTCATTATGACTGGTGGAGTGCAATAAACACAACTCAACAAGTACAAGTAGTTTTTTGGTGCGGGGTCTCATCTCCATTTATATTATTTATATATACGTATATTTAAAACATCACAATTTTTGACCTCAGTTTGGTGCCCCCTATGAGGCGGCACCATAGGTGGCTACCCAGGTTGTCCAGCCCTTAAACTACCCCTGATGGTAACAGACAAGAGTCAGGAATTAGACATAACCAGGAATAAGTGCTTGAGAATAAACAATAGAGACATTAACTTAGAAAGGGAATGCTATGCTTTAATAATAAGTAATTACACTGCATACAAAAGAACAATAGAACTTACACTGAAAACAGTTACTCTGGAAACACACATTTTTGACATTTTTACTTCTGAAAAACAAATACTTTTAAATTGACACAGAAACTGGTTGTCAATCACATACAAGCTGTAGAAATAAGACAACATAAATTTTTACAATTTGTAAATATCACCCGCAGTGATGGTGTGGCAAAATGTTCAGCAGTCTCCCAATGAAAGGCTGGCTTTTAAGAATCCTGCACACTTCCAAGCCTAATTCTGGCTGACCTCTTCACTACAAAATGTGAGCTACATGCAAGAACATACTGCAATGTCTTTACAATGGTGTCAATAAAATTAAGTAATGAAATATCACATATCAAAGCACAAAATTCCTAATAGTACACAACATAATTAAATAATATAAAAGTAATGAATGCTACTACTGATGCAAATACAACTGCTAGCACACAATGTGAGGAAGTGACTGAAGAGATGCAGCAGTTATGACTGTCTACACACAACCTTAACATATTCACAGATAATGCTTGCATTGCCTTACTTGCTAACACTATGTCGGTAACTACACACAGCACATACAGTAATAACATTCTTGTAAGTTATGTGGTCGAGTTTCAAAGCATAGGCCTACTTAATAAAAGCATAAAATCCCACTTCGTCATAAAAACCATTTACTCCGGTGGGAACTAGGAACTAAGCTGTCCTATTCAAAGTTATAAACAAATCATGTAACATACATACAATACACAATAAATAATATTATATAATACTAGATTCTTTGATGTTCCTTGCTTGTTGCACTGTAGAACATTATTAAAACAACTAAAGCTGGGTTTTAAAAATACATGAATATGTATATGTTAATAAAGTTTGAACAATATTTAAAAAAAATTAAAAAACCAGTTCTGACAGAAAATTAAAAAAAGATGAATTAACTAATAACTTTCAGTGAGACATACATAATTCAGCAATATTAATTTCATTTTATACTGTATTCAAATTAAGAATTATGTTTACATATTTTTGAACAAACACACTGTAAACAATGGGCGTCTTCAGTGGGCAAAGAACTGCAACAGAGCTGCAAGTCATCGCCGCAAGCAATGCTGCTGGTCTCGCTGAATGAACTGCTGCTAGCAATAGTAATCTTTGGGCAGAGTGTTTACCTTGTTTAGTACATAACCACACCTAACATGCTCATGTTGTCTGTTCCTGCACAAGAAACAGATATGAATATACAGGACTCTTCAGTATTGTTGTATTAAATGAAGGTGAAAAATATGATCATTAAATAAAAAAACCTACAGTGTAATGTTTGGCAAGCATATGAAATGACAATAATATTATGTGTTTAAAAAATGACACTGTGTGTTCCCTGAGAGGCGGTAATTTACGTAGATGTTAAGGAAGTGGGCGCCACTCAGCTATTGCCCCGGCCTAGTTGGGGAGGCACGAGGTCTCTCAGGGCGTCTAGGGCCCGTGAAGCTCCCCTCAGGCTGGTGTCGCTGCGACAGTTGATCTTCCGCTCCCTGTAGGCCAGGAGCACGCCGTGCACTCTGCAATAGGAAGCTAACTACGGCTCGAAATAAATACGAGAGGTCTTACGTTTCCCACTTTTAATCGACCATGTGCTCAGGTTACAC
>PNEQ01104364.1:24159-47918 GCA_003012365.1 Medauroidea extradentata
CTTAAAAAGGTCTGGAATTGTATAAGAATTGAAGTGACCACGACCCACGTGGTCACGCTACCAAATGCCTCTGTGGGCGGCGAAATGTTAAGTTAAAATCTACGGATCACAACAAACACACTGCTGATCACGTAGAGACGGTGTGTGCGAGGAAGGTGAAGACTACAAAAGGTTCCGGTTAATTAAATAATAAAACAGCATGAACGATGATCAGTTAGAGACAAAGATGAAGCCTTCCTCGCAGAAACACAACCGGCCGCACTGCACGCTCGAGAACAACTGGGGATAGAGATGCGCGCGCTGGCCGCACGTGATGCGTGCCGGCAGCGCTAGCATCGCTCATGGCCGCACTGCAAAATTACATTTACCCTTCTTATTATTAAGTACCATTACACTATGTTTATCATCTATATCAGTCTCATTCTCCGTCTCTGAATTGTTGTTGTTATTATTTAAATTTAAGTTAACCACGCTAGTCACATGCTGGTTTGTTTACTAAACATCACGCTCCCCCCTTCCCTATCTCATGACACGTGTTCGCGGTTCAGGCTTTGGTCTCGGGCTTAAGGAGGTACGACATCAAAAACATTGAGAGATTAGTCTGGAGTTAAATTTTATTCCATTCAATATTTTACTGTGAAATTTATACGTCCCAAAATATTTCACTATAATCCACTTAAACGAAAATGTTTGGTTATTTACATCACAATTTTGCAATTTCCAAACAAAACAGTCATCTGCTAGCAGCAACGACGTAAGTAGTTGTTCCCTGCAACCACTGTAGAACAGCTGCAGCGCAACAGTGGCCACCAATGGGAGCAGAAATCCTGTAGTGTAATGCTTCTGCAGCACTTTGCCCACTGAAGCTGCCCATAACACATGTTCAGTATTGATTGGTACAGCATGCTGCGCGCTATCTTCATCTTAGTTTCTTGGCATGCTGTGTTGTGGATCTAGGTGCATGCGCAATATAGACTGGTTACCTAAGTACTGCTTTCAACCACCTGTTCACATAGGGATGAAATGTGAAGGATCGATGCGAATGTGCAATGTGACAGGGTATCTAGAAGCTAGTTAAGCCATCAAGTCATGTAAGCATGAAATGTGAAGGATCTAGGTGTGTGCCATACTGAGTTATTCAATTGTTTGCCACTGCCTTGTTTCACACAGAAATACGTTGCGCACAAAACAATGTTATTTATTCATCATTATTTACTTAAGATTGATACATCTTTAATAACATGTATATAATATAATCACAACTTATTTAAATTTTATGGACACAGTTTAATTGGCAAAACTTTCCATCGCTAAGGATTTAAAATTCTTTCAGGAACAAGAAAACTGTAAATATACTCTTATAGGGCATAGTTTTGTTCAGAAAATATTTGCCTATCATATTCAATAAAATAATTTCTTATTTGTTTTCAATCCAGTGACAGCTTAACACAAACTTTAATCAAAATACACACTTTAGATAAAATTTTTAACTTTTAAAGCTCTAAACTGGTTGTTTCGATCTAACAACATGATTCTAGGGTACTGTGGATTGTCGTTAGATCAAGGATTTACTACTATATTTACATCTAAACATTAAATAAAATATACACGACTATGCTGGCACAAAAATTATGAAACTTAATAAAAATTTTGAAAACGTGGTCACACAAAATCTAAAACTTGTTATGAACCATCCCCTACGCTAACACTCCAGCACTGCTCCATCCCTCATCTCCTTCACCCTGCAGGTCGATGAAACGCAAGTGTCTCTCAACAGGTTAGATAGCACCTGCCTCCTCTTCTCATACTTATGCTAACTCTTCTGTGGGCAGAAGCAACATATGTTACTCATTCAACATGTGGATAGTTAAATCCACATACAATGGAATGTTGAGTAAACAAAGCAAACCAGTACAACTTTCAAAAGTGTTCAGTGAACAACGAAAGTGTGCGAGGTCTTCAGCACTGGTGAGGGGTGACACTAGGTGAGTATGGAGCAGCGCCGGAATGAAAGGACTGGGAAAAAGGGAGATCCCCGAGAAAATCCACCCCCCAACGGCATTGTCTGGAACGATTCCCACATGCGAAAATCCGGGGACCAACATTGCCAGGAATTGAACATGGACAGCCTTGGTGGGTGGTGAATGGTCTCAAATTGGCCACCGCGGCTCCACGTGAGAAACAAACTAACTAACTAATGATATAGGTGATTCGGAATAAAGTGAGTACTCAAAAAAGCCCTGATTAATTTATATTTTCTGCTAGTTTATATCTTTCGGCTACGTGCTTTTATTTACGTAGGGTCGTGCAATATTTACAACTACATTAAACTGCTCCGATAAATTTTGTCAACAATATCTTCTCATTAAATTCACGGGGGCTGAACATAAGATGATATACAAAGTAATTGTACTTATAAATACCTGCCATTTAACATCACATAATACTGGTTTCTGTCCATAGACTAATTGATACAACATGTACAATTGCCATTATGAATCTCGTAAATGCGGGCATAGTTTTTTGAATTTTTAACTCAAAACCGCCACTAAAAACACACATGACACATGCAAATCTAGAATCCAAATTTTGTTCAGTTCTACTGCCAATAACAACGATGCAATTTACAAAAACAATGAATAACGTATTTTCTTAATATGTCAAATAAAAAAGTATGTTGTTTCTTGGCTGGCAAACACAAAACATAATTTACGGAATACCGATGGCTTCACATCATTTGGCTATGATATTCATAGCACTTTACCATAGAACTTTACAATACTTTTGAATGTGTATAAATGCACAACGAAAAAACACATGCAAATGATGCAACTTGGCGAAGCGGCAAAAAAACTGCGAAAACCTAACTCTGATGCCACCTGTCGGTGGAATTTTGAACTTTTTGACGCAAAGAGGAAGCGCTAACGTGCAAGATGACGGGAGGCCGGCGATAGCGTCACATTCCTCTGGCGCCAATCAAGTCTAATTATACTGTAAGTAGAAATGTTGATAAAAGCATAAATAAATATTTTTAAGTATATTAAATGCAGAGAGGTCGATTGCATCTGATATTCTTCCACTAATATTGTATTCAAATAGGAAAATACACGAAACTACATGCGATGAATCGCTACCAACCATACAAGCAGTAAAGTAACTCTTGTTGATGGTGGCGAATACACAGTAACGGCTAGTGATTTTTTTTTCAAAGGTTTAACATTTAGTGCTCACTTTATCCCGAATGACCTATAACATACTGATTTACATATTACAGTATGATATTTATGTTCCAACTGACTTCGAATGAAAAGTTTCAAGATAGTTATCTTCAACACTTACAAACAACTGGAGGAGTATTGAGGCATACGCACATGCATGAGAGTATCAACACACATTAAATAAACATCCACGAACACACAAACACATTCTCCCACATGCACACACACTCACACTTATCTGCACCCCCTCCTCCTCCCAAACAAACTGCCTTTTTGAAGAAAGGCAAAGAAAATGAAAGTGTGTCATACACATAATTAAGAACCAACTAAAATTTTCAGTAAAAGTTTTTTCTGTCAGCAACTGTAATTTTTAAAATAGCTCAACGACATACCTTGAAGCTCTGAATACAAAACATTTGACTGTAGAAACATTTTTGTAAAGAATAGTTCACAGCTAACACGACAAGTAAAACTGTAAAATTGTCCAACTACAATTTAACAATCATTTATGACTAATTAGTGCCTTCAACAGTATAGCCTTGAAATGAATGCAGATATTTTGGTCATAATGATTTATGTTTAGCAACGACTAACAAAACATTCTCATAAAATAAAAAATAAAAATTCTCTAATCATGCACAATGATCAACTTGTAGTGATGGTAAACACGCAACGAGTTACAAACACAGCAATATTACACGTGTAAACTAGGTAGAAATTGTTCAAGATGATGCTGGCTGGTGACAACACAAACATTGTAAAACAACAAAATAATCTTTACTGTTCTTACCTAAATATCAACTTGCAGACATTTCACCAACTATAACTATCATCATTAAAATGTTCTATGCATCTTATTTGTAAGCAACTTTTTTTAACAGGATGAAAACTAATGCATCATTCTTAAACACAAATAGAGGTCTTAGCAATATTTACTACATACCTATTTTTAAAATAAATCCATAAATACTGTGTGAAGTAACCAAAATATTTTAATTTTAAACAGCTTGGCTAGTAAGTTATTTTAATAAGTTTAGGGATGAACATGGTGTACTATAATTGTGTTTCCCACAATATGGTAACATCCTAGACTATGTATAACGTTTTAACCATTTATGCATCAAGGTCCTGTGATATTAACTTAAGTTAATTTACCTTACAAGTAATTGCTATTAATTATTAATTTAATAAAATGTAAAATCAACCTTATAATGCCAAAAGATGGCCACACAGCCATCAATATAATAAGTTTCATAAGCTAAATGTAGCCAAATAGTACAGAACATACAATGCTCTTCAATAAGATGCTAATAACATCTCCTATGTAGTCTCACCTTGTAACATGACAGTAAGCACAATTCACATGCAGAATGTCAAGGCCACAGTGTTCTCCTAACCTTAGGTTAGGGGGAAGATGGAGGTTTTACTGGCAACACCCAAGTTTGTGCTGTTTAAACACCATTTACTTACAGCCAACATTTTCCTGCTGAACATGTCATAGCAAGATATAATAGCTTTGTTTAGAATTAAAAGGCACATACTAATTAATGTGATTATTCAAAATTAGTGGCAGGGGTGTGGGAGAGGAAACGGAAATCCGTCTTAGCATTGTATGCAGATGAACCAGCATCTGCCAGAGGTAAAAGAGATACTTGACTGCAGTTTGGTAACTATACACTGTGTAGGAACTACTAAAAAAACACAGGTAAGTCCTACAGCAGAGACTATCATATGCACTATGTTGTGTAAGCAGTCTGATATGCAGCGTTGTTGGCTCAACAACTTCCTCTCTGAACAGTTGTAACGTATGTTAAACAACTGTATTACACCATAACATAGTAAATTATAACTTGATCTGAATAAATGTGCAACTGCATTACTATCTTCAACCAAATGTTCACTGCTAAAACACTGTATGCATTGCCCTCGCTATCACACCCGACACTAAATATCTGCACTTATTTCAAGGGTAGCTTGCTATCGTCTAAATATATTCAACTATAAAACGTAGAAATGTTATCTGTGAAGTATTCTTGAAGAAGCATAAACACAGCTCTGTTGATCTCACTTCAAACACACATATCACAGTCACAAGAATACACATAAGACAGTCAAGGTGAAACAATAAAATACTTATTTCATCTTTCAACCTGCATAAGTCATGTACAGTACATGATCAGTCACTTGAGATATCACAACCCGAGTAGTTCATCGTCATCACTTGCACTTTCAGTTCCTGATAATGGACCACGCAGTATCACACATGCTTCGTCTGTTGTCCCCAGCTGTAACAATCGCACACTTTGTACTTACATTGATACAGGTAGTAAATATTAGTCATGTTCTGCAACTTACAACTTTATTACACACAACAACAAAAACAAGTGCAAGAACATTACGCAAATTATTCTAATGTTAATAATACTCAAATAACAGAGGCATTTCAAGGTTATCGTAACATTTTAAAATGTACTTCAAACAGGCCCAACTTGAAATGGGTCCTGGTTGTTGCCGTAGTAACATTAATCCAGCATCAACCACCACATGAGTCACTCTGTAAGGACAGGACCTCCCTGCATGCTGCAAGACTGGTCTAGTCATACACTAGCATCATCTTTTGTAATTGGCAGGAATAATGTGGTTGAAGAGTGAGACACACATCAATTAATGCTTCACTCACTGAGTAAACTCTACTACTTTGTGGAAGTTACACAATATATAAAAAATAGTATTAAGTTTTTTTGTCAAATCAGAAAGCAAAGCCCAGTAAAAGTTTTCAGCTATAGTTAATGTTCCACACTGTATTAAAGCCAGCTTCCCAATCTTGAAACTAGTGTACCTGAGTCTTATCAAGGTCAAAATCATCTCGAAGTAATTGCAACTTACAGTTTCACTCTTTCATTTTACCTGACTTGGTTATTACATTGTCATGTTGGCCAAATAAATAATTAAATAAATAAATTTTGTATGCGGAGGCCATAATATTTACCTACCCAGCTGAGATAATTAGATGACAGTTGCATAGAATACAGATTACATATATACCGGTACTTAAATGAGAATTACTACAGGATTCTGGATAAAATTGATTAATTACAACAGGGAGTAATTTGTAAACCATTAAAGGCAGACAATACGAAAATAAAGTACGACAATCGAGAAATAATTTATATTGAGTTATATTTTGCATTCCTATTGATACATAATGTGGTGCAATCAATACATTTGTTCACAGGACTGTGTAATATATATTAGTGTTTTTTTCTTTGCCAACATTACCTGGCATGCTACAAGTATTATAAGTGAGCAAAGAAGCAGGCGAACAGCTAGAATCTGTGTCACAGTTCGTAGAACCAACAGTAACATCTCTTGACTTGTTTGGACAAGCTATTAGGTACCCTGTACTCATGGAACAATTCTACAACTTAACAAATTTAATTTTGCTGTGATCAAAACATTAATTTGTTATTGAATACAAGTGTTACAAAATACATAGTTCAAAGAAAAATATTTATATTATTAAAATAATCAGGAATACAGTAAATGCTCGCTTAACATTGTAATTAGGTTTTTAGAATGATGACATTAAGCAAAAAGTCGCTACACAAGGCACTTTTACCTTCTTGTAAGAATCTGTGTTGTCTAGTGGCACCCTGCAATTCACTGTTTTTTTTTTTGTGATATTTTTTCTGCATTTACGAATGTTTGTAGTTTATTCAGAAGCAATTTTTCTTGAAGATAAACTTTTAGTTACAGAGTTGTTTTAAAATTTAACTGTCCCACTAACAACTGCACTTTCAAAACTTATAATGAAAAAATACTAGATTCTGAATACATAAATAAAATAATTAATGGTGTTTAATTACTTAACATTTTTTATGACTTTTATTACCATTATAAGTTAAATATGTAGTGAACCTCCACTAGAGTGATTTATTGTTCGCCTACTGCAAAATTGACATTCCTTTATTTCGTTGTTTAACAAAACGCACAAATTATTTGCCTACATCACGAAAACATTCTTACTTTAGTATTGTAATTACATTCCGAAAAACTGTTTTATAGCAACTGAAATCTGCTTTCGAAACACAAACGTAAACTTAACTGAAGTCATATTACTGATACACTGACGATTGTTAGAATGATTTAATTTACCATAGCAATTTTCAAGTTTGTAACATAGCTGCACCACAATTCTATAAATAAATTTGTTAGCATGGTGCCTTACTTCTTAGCCGCACTGTTGCCTACAGGCAATGAGCAAATCCATTTCACAAACAATGTTCATATGACAAGCACTGAGATAACAATAGACAATATACAAAGCAGACTACAGAGTACGGAAGAAACTTTAATTTTTCACAGCCTACAAACTACTATTCTCCGTTCACTCTAAGTTGAGTTTTAGGATAAACAAAGCAAATTATAAACAAACATGTTCATTGGCTGCCGACCGCCGTGCACCGTGATCTTGCATAAGAAATAGATCTTTGTTATCTGTCATGTACATATAAATTTACTACTCCATCACTTAATAAGAGAGTTTTATTAACAAATATCTAAAATATACAGACGTTGCAAACACAATCTACGATGCTATATGTTTATTACTATAATTATGGTTAGTGGACGACACGTCCGTACAGTTGTTTCACGAGTTATTTAACGACTGACGTACTGTTAAACGTACGAGTTTCTTGGTACACTTGCCAGTACGATACTCTGAAAATACCAAAAGTTTAGTTCATTAATAATAACCACGGTAAAAATAAGTCAGAAATATCACAATCAGATGTGTTATATTTTTTTTAAAAGTATTTTTGGACATTAACGCGTCAATGTTGTGGCTACTGCGAATGGTTTCTCCGCGTATCCATTTTCCATTCCAGTTCGTCCGAACCAAAATTCCTTGATCAATTCGTTCCGTTCCCGCGTCTGCTTATGTTTACATCGCATGTGGGTTAGGTTATGTGACGCTGGACGTGAACAGTGAAAATGTGTTGCATGGTTTTCGAAACGTGGATATGTCTTCATTACTAAACAAACTGCGGTGATGTTTATTAGGTAAGAATAAAAATCTCGCATAACATCCTTTACAATTAAAAAAATAACGAATATGTGTCGTGAATTATCGACAGAGTGTTTGGTGATTTATAAAATGTAATTTTTCCAAAACGAAGTACAAAATTATCCAGGAGGGCTTTAACGTAAGTTCAATCACAGTTTGTTGACAACTTTTTTCTGCATGTAGTACCAAATTTTCGTTACGGTAGTACCAGAATATTTGAATACGATCGTTAGTCATGGCTTGATAGTTACAATTAAATTTTGAAATATACTGTAATTGCACATGATGTCAATATTTTTATCAAGTTTTTATGTAATTTTTGTTTCCGTATGTCGATAACATGTACAAAATTTTCACGCAGTATTGTTTTAATATATAGGACGTTGTTGTTTCCTATGATGCCGACTGTACACAGTTTTGTCGGTTGAAAATAGTACGTCGGCGCGCTGCACAAATTGAGCCAATTATACTCTATCCATTCCAAGATTGCAGCTTGTGTCACTCCGCCTGTTCCCGTGCTTGAACGACATTGGCTGTGCAACAAACAGCCGAACCACCTCCGTGTGTCTCGCAAGCTGTCGACTGGCGACAAGTGGAGAAACGGAATTGCGCCTCGCTGTGGAGGAAATGGAATTACAAAGGACGTTGGCGTTGTCACATAAGTCGTAGCTAAGCCATTCCATGCACATATAGTATTTCATGCGCACAGTGATATTATATTACAGAGGATTAAAAAATGCAACTGAAGGATTAAATCACCTATCCTGAACTAAAACACAGCAATTTAGCGTAGGACCTATTTCCTGTCGCAACGACACTGTTAACTAACCAGCCAACCAATGGTCGAGAGCTCTCCTGTGACAATGTTTATTTCTGCTGCAACCTTGGACTGGATACAGTATAGAAGCTAGTGAAGTGCAATAATATTACGTTATTTGTTTACTTCAGGACTCAACTTAGAGTGAACGGAGAATAGTGCTGTTAACTCACCTTTCTGCCACTTCGCTCCATGTGCTGTGACTTTAGACATTTAAAAACAGTAACCTGCTAGACTTAGCCAGTTCTTCTCGGTCAAGAGGCCAGGATGCTTGATCACCAGAGGTTGGCCAGATTGTGACCAAACAAAATATGTAAGCAGTTAGCTCGTCTGCAATCGTTTTTGGATGTACGAAATTTTCACTCAGATTACTTTTTAAACAACCTAAAATTTAATTCTGTCCTCTAGTGGCTTTTCATAAATACATTTTGATGTAGATGACTAGCAAAAAGACAAATTCTAAACAATAACATTCTCAAAAAACCAAATATGTAGATGAAGGTTTGCGATTGTAGTAGGACACTAATTTTAATTTCTGCCTACACATTTGGTACAAACAATGTATTATTTTTTATATTCAGTTTGAATACAGTATTTTCAATGTTCAAATTTAAGAAATATAAAAAATAATGTCATATTAAATGTTGCTATTCATTGTTCCAGGTGTGTTCGTTTGCTCTCACATGTTGAGAAATAAAACATTTACAAAAAAAATTATATATTTTTTTCTCCAAAGAATTAAAGTGACTTGTACTGTGGTCCAATGAAGTGAAAGCAGATAAAGTACAACCAAGAAGGAAGTGACATGCAAGATAGACGAAACAAAGCACAACAAAACAGAGCAGATGTATCAAGTTTCAAATGACGCTATAAGAATCAGTGGCCAATGTTATGTGAATTGTGGTATCAAAAAACAAACAACTCAAAGTGGAGATGTTAAGCAAAGCCTTGCTGAAAACTGAATCAATTTTCTACATATTAAGTTTACCCTCCTCCTGGCATGAGCTTCTGGAACAATGGAAGAGCTGCATATGCAACGATCCTCCCTGCTCTTGCATCACAAATGTGGAGGGGGGGGGGAGAGAGAGAGAGAGTGTGTGTGTGTCTATATATATATATATATATATATATATATATATATATATATATATATATATATATATATATATATATATATATATATATATATATATAAATATATAAATAAATATATATATATAAACTAATCAAGCATAGCCTACAATTTAATGAAAGGAATGAATACTGAATACAGATATTTTGGCATTCTATAATATACACTACCATTGTAATATGCAAGGCACTTAACTAAAGCTTACGAACAAATTACAAGCACCGGCATGACTAACAATACGATGGTTCATAATAACATAAAGTGGTCTCATAACACCTGGAACCCAGTTGCTTCAAACATAACAAAACTATTAAGTGGCAAGGAAAGGTAAGATAAGCGAATTATTGGAATAGTCAATTTTCAATAAAATCTTAACTACTAAACTTAATTCAATGTTTTTACCAAGTAGATATTTTAATGTAATTATCAAATGAATAACAAACAGAGCTGAATAATAACGAAAATTAAAAAAACTAGTAAAATTTTGTCTGTGTTTTTATAATCTGATTATTATTGAGCTCTGGATATCATTATTTTGATAATTATCATTGTGACTGTAAGTTGGCAGACATGACAGTCAGAGCAATGTATAGAATGGCAGACTACAGAAGAATAACCATGGACTGAAAATAAGGAATGACAATGTTGATGTATCAGTTGTAATCTGTGTAGTAATCTGTGCAGTCGAAAATAACTTCTACTTACACGAGTGTTTCGGTGGCATGAGAAGAGTTACTTGGCCAACTATTAAGAAGGTTGGACTTACAGCTTGTTTCTGTGTAGGGCTGATAAGCCATGCTGGAGTCATTCAAACCGCCACCAGCTTTGATTCTCGATGGCAGTCTGTGTGAAAAACTTTCGAAAGTTCAAACAAAGTTTAGAAAAATTTATGCTGGCGATGGGGTAGGAGTCTAAGTTGTCTGCGTCAAAGTTGCCATGTGGCTAAATTTAATAGGTGAAGAAGAAGTCAAACTATGTAACACTTTTGATCTACCTGTAATGACAAGAAAAAATTTACAAAGGTCTTGGCAGCATTTGAGACCTGTTATGTATACCCTGAAAAAGAACACTGTCGTGGAAAACACTATAAGTTTAACTGCTGATCTCAAGAAGTAGGAGAGTCATTTGGTTCATTTTTGAGGGACTTAAAGAACTGGTCAAAAGCTGTGATATCAAAGACCAGACAGACAGTATGGTAAGTGATCGCATAGTTCTGGTCATTTGGGACAAAGGCCTACAAGAACGCTTGCTGAAGGAGCCAGATCTAATCCTAGTCACGGCACTAGAGCAGTGCCATGTTGCGAAGTTACTTAAGCAGCGGGCTGACGTACAGAGCAGGATGGTTACTTCAGTATGGCAACATGTGGAAACGAGTGAGGAGCCACAGTGTGAACAGGTGATAAAGCAGTATGATGAAAATCACGGAAGCCGAAACAACCTGGTCAGTAGCAAGCAGTTAAGGGCAGTTTTAGGTACTGGTGGTGTGGAAGAGAGAGGAAAAGTGAAATGAGTGGCCAGCTTTTGGAAAAAAGTGCTACAAATGCAAAAAGTTAAATAATTCTGCAATTGCATGCTCTAGTCACATTCAAGAAGTTAAGTTAACTACATGTGAACCAGAGGAGTTTTTCGTAAGTACGTTAGAAGCTGAGGAATGTTGTCAGTTGAAAACAGTGCTGTAATAGAAAGTATGAAGTAGTTTCGGTAGGAGTGCGAGTCCAGAAAGTGTGTGTGCAGGGCAAGAGTGTGCAATTTAAGTTGGATACTGATTTGGAAGTACATAAATATATTGTCAGAAAGTCTCGTGAAGCATGTCGCTGGCACAAGCTGACCAATGGCATCACTCGGCACGATTCCCACATGCAAAAATCTGAATACAGAACCGGCCCCACTGAGAATTGAACCTGGATCGCCTTGGTGGGAGGCGAATGGTTGACCATTCGGCCACCACGGCCCCGACAAATCATGCATCCAAACATTTCAACATGCCTTACAAACAAAGTTTAATGAAAACATACTGCTTTCCAACACCTCAATATCCTTTAAAATAAAATCCAAACAAAACATGCTACTTTCCCACATTTCAATATATGTACATTCCCAACAAATTTTAATAAAGGCATACTGCATTCAAACATTCCAATATAACATAGTTTACACATATTAACTAAACCAAGATAAATTATTCATTTATGTAAACTATTCCAACAGCATTTAAGACTGACTGGATTTATTTACTTGGACATACTCCATTGCTAAATATATGACTGTCAAAAGGAAACTAAAAAAATAATACAAGAAAACATAAATAAGCAGAGTATGCTTTAGTCATCAGGATACATACACAACATGAAATTCCAAAACTGGAATCTGGTCAGAAAAAAAACAAGGAACGAACAGAATATAAAAGAAATAACAAGAGTATGAAAATAGCTAAGTTGACATGCGACACATGCCCGACATATTTGTGTTTTGTTTAGTCTCATCGTTGTTTTGTTGTATTTCTGTTTGTGTTTTTGTCTCGTCTCATCGTTGTGTCGCATGTCAACTTAGCTATTTTCATACTCTTGTTATTTCTTTTATTTTCTGTTCGTTCCTTGTTTTTTTTCTGACCAGATTCCAGTTTTGGAATTTCATGTTGTGTATGTATCCTGATGACTAAAGCATACTCTGCTTATTTATGTTTTCTTGTATTATTTTTTTAGTTTCCTTTTGACAGTCATATATTTCGCAATGGAGTATGTCCAAGTAAATAAATCCAGTCATGCACTCCCATTGCACAGTTCTTTCAAAGATCAGCATTTAAGACTGTTTCAGTAACCAATTCTGAGAAATTCAACTTAGAGATAAATTAAACAGCACATATTTACAAGCTTTGGTGCCTACACACTCTCCTTGCTGACTAACAGAATTGTCAGCTCCAATCTGGACAGTTCTGTCAATCCTGGGGCTGTAGAGCCCACCAAATCCCCGGAATCCTTCACATCAGTGCTCATTGCCAACGTTCAATAGTTCAAAAGATACACCAGCTTCTTCACTTATGTTCAGGTTTGTTGGTTGACTTTCATCTAAATACTGAAGATTCTCAAACTGTTCCTGTTCTACTAGTACGTAGGAGACTATGAATATTCTACATTAATAACAAACACTTGTTGTTCTTTACTTTATTAGCATTTACATACTCAACTCCAAGCCATCTTTCATCTGACCTTCTCCACACTTTCACACTGTTACCAACCCTCACTCTCGCAAGTTCCCAAGTCTTTATCATACATCTCCCCCTTCCTCTCTCTTATAGGGAAGTAACTTCTCACTCATCCTTGGGAGACACTTCTACTGCTACTACCATCACATATAATATCACTATCAAACCTTTTTACAACTTACTTAGTGTACTTTCAGCATTCACAATAATTTCTCAGCTTAGTAACACCTATTATTATACACATACATTCACAACATACATAGTTCGTAACTTACAAACTTAGACCTACATATTCAACCTTTGTGGAGGCACCACTTGCCTACCTGTTCTCGTCCTATAACCTTCAGAGGGATGTTGTACTTTTTTACTCAACCCCTCTCCCTGAGCCCTCTCTGCCTCAGAATTGTCTTTACTAAAGGAGATGGCTAAAGGCCTTGCATCCTGCCCCACATTGTCCTGCAGTTTGTGTAGATAACCTTCACACTTACTGGCTTCCTTACCAGCTGTCTCAGTCTCTGTTTTTGTAAAACCCTTAAAATTCTTTGAAAAGGTTTCATTCCTTCTATACTCTCTGTGTGTCGCCTCAACCCTCACCAGATAGGATCTGGGAGTTGTGTGTTTCCCTACTACAACTGCCTTATTCCAATACTTAGTTTTCAAATCCCTTAACAAGACAGAGTCACCTTCATGAAACTCCTTTTCTTTTCCTGCTGTTTGATCATACCTATGTTTGATTTTCTTTTTGACCTGTTGCAACTCGGAGTTCACATTCTGTACCTTCGGCAACAAGAGCTCTTGCTTGATAGGAAGCTTTGTTCTCAGTTGACGACTCATTAACACCTGTGCTGGAGACACGCCTACATCAACTAAGGGAGTCGCTCGGTAATTAAGCAAGAACAGTTGCAGAGGCTGTTTGGTGAACTCTGACATTTTAGCATTTTCTTGACTATACCTACTGCCTTTTCAGCCAGACCATGCCCCTTGGGATAATGAGGACTAGACGTTACTAGTTTGAACCCCCAGCGTTTTGAAAAAAAATTTCATCTCATAGCTGTCAAATGGCATGTTGTCAGTTATTACCTTATCTGGGATTCCTAGCCTGCTAAATATGATTGAAAGTGTTTCTGTGACTGATTGACTAGTCTTGTACTGCAACTTTTCTACCTCTATCCATCGAGACAAGTAATCAAACACTACCAAGTATGCCTTTCGTGCATGTTCAGCTATGTCTGCTGAGACTACTTGAAAGGGGTAATCAGGTATTGGTTGTACAAATAATGGTGACTTAATACCTTTGTCACTAAACCGCTGACAGATGTAGCAGGACAACACTAGATCCACAATTTGGGATGTAATACCTGGCCAATAAAAATGTGAGCGAACTTTCTTGATAGCCTTTTTACAACCCTCATGTGTTTCATGTAGTAACTGTAATGCCTGTCTTCTAAGACTGCATGGAACAATTAACCTTTCATTAAAATACAACAGCCCCTTTTCAACTGTAATATCAGCTCTCATATTATAGTAAAGACCAAGCTCACCCCCTACCGCCTTGATATTAGGCCACCAATATTTGAACGTAAGACAAAACTTTACTTAGCTGTGTATCCTTTCTTGTTTGATCAACATACTGCTGATACCTATCCTCAGAGAAAACAATTTCCGACATCCCTACCACATGAACAACATCTTTCATTGTCTCGTCATCTTTTTCCCAAGTCAGTGGAAAATTTCTGGACAACAGATCAGCAACATGCATTTTTGCTCCTTGTAAATAACGAACATCCAAATTATACATTAGCAACTTTAACCGCAACCTTTTAAGCCTAGTATTCTTGATTTGCACCATGGGCTTCCTCATAAGTGTCACTAAAGGTGGTTGATCTGTGTAAACAACTACCTTATTACCATATATGTAGTAGTGAAATTTTTCACAAGAATAGCGTATGGCCAACAGCTCTTTCTCCATCTGAGCATAACCTTGCTCTGTTTCGGTCATCGATCTAGACGCAAAATGAACTGGCCTATTGTCCTGCATTATGCAGCTCCCCAGACCACTTTGACTAGCATCCCACTGCATAACAATCTCCTAACTAGAGTCGAAACTAGCCAAAATGGGAGATGAACTGACCATCTGTTTAATGTTTTCAAATGCAGCTTGCTGTCTCCTTGTCCATGTCCACAACACGTCTTTTTTCAGCAACTCTCAGTGGTGCCACTACCTCAGAAAACACTGGCACAAAGTCCCTAAGATAATTCATGAAACCTAGCAGCTGCTGCAGCTCCTTCTTATTACCTGGTTCCTTTAAGGACTGTATTGCAACAACTTTGTTGGGGTCTGGGTGCACCCCCTCTTTGCTAACAACAAACCCCAAATACTTAACCTGATTTACACAATATTGGAACTTCTCTGAATTAAACTTAATGTTATACTTAACAGCTCTCTCCATCACTTTCTCTAGAACTTGATCATGTTCATCTTTAGTTTCTCCACTAACCAAAATGTCATCAAAATATGCAAACACTCCCGGTATGTCACCAAAGTACTTAGTATTTAATTTTTGACATACTTCTGGCGAACTGGCTAACCCAAAGGGACACAGTTTGCTGGACTCCTCATCTAATGAAACCTGATAAAATCCATCCTTTAAGTCTAGCACTGAGAACAACTTTTTTCCTGTCAAACTGGGCTTTACTTCTTCAATTGTGGGAATAGAGCAATATTCTCTCAACACATACTTATTTAGCTCTTGGAGGTCTACGCACAATCTCAACGAGCCATTTGGCTTTTCCACTATCACCAAAGTGTGCACCCAATCCATTGCTTCCGTGCAAGGCTGAATAATGTTTTTACTCACCAAATTATCTAAGGTCTCCTTTAACTTATCCTTAATGGGGAGTGGAACCCTTCTGCTCGCATTTGCTACATGCACTGCATCATCCTTCAGCTTCAACTTGCATACATCTGGGAAGCAACCAACGCCTTTAAAAGCCTGTTTATACTTCTGAACAACACTATTTTTTCCACTTCTTTCATTTGTCACTTGGAGAGACTCGACTCTCTGAATAAGGCCCAACTCCACACACGTATTTAAGCCTAATATTGGACATGCTCCATCATCTTGGACTACCATAAATTCAGCCACTGTCATTTTTTTATCGGTTTCACAGTCCATGACAATTTTGCCCAATGGCTTTACCTGAAACCCCCCAAAAGCTTGTAACCGTACTTTTGTTTTGACTAGCTGAACCTCCCTACCCAGTTCTCTATACACCCTGTAAGGCAGTATATTAGTGACTGCTCCTGAATCCAGTTTGAACTTGATACTAACATTCCTGACAGTCACTTCTTTAAACCATTCCTTATCACTGACTGTGTAACTGTTGAACTGACAGTATCTCCAATGAGTCCGACTCACTGCTACTGCTCTCTTCATTATAGCCCACTGCAAACATTTTACTGTTCCTTTGAGATCCTCCTTGCTTGTAACTTCTACTCGAGACCCTTGCTTGACTCTTGCAAGCAGCTGCAAAGTGATTAAAACCCATACACTTATTACATTTTTTTCCGAAAGTGGGACAGTTCCTCAACTCGTGTTTTTTCAGACATCTTGTGCAATCTACTTCTTGTCTATCCGGCCTATCCCTCGACTGTTTTCGAGTCCCACTGCGACACTGATTTGTTCTTCCCGACCTAACCTCAAAAACATCTTGTGCTGTCTGGCCTTCAGTTAGCGCCTTGGCACTAACCTCCGCAATTTCTACTGACTTACAATAATTTACCAGCTTCTCCAAGGGCATATCACCATGTAGTAATTTTTCTTGTGTCACTGATGACGCTATTCCTAACACAACTTGCGCTTTCAGTAACTTCTGCTCTTGATCCCCGAACTCACAAGGCTCGCTTAAAAGTTTCAAATCCGTGTAGAACTTGTCAAAAGACTCACCACTTGCTTGTTTACGACTAAAGAACTGGTAAATGTTCATTATTTCATTCTTACGTGGCGCACAGTGATTGCCCATTAGCGTTAAAATTCCTTCAACTGTTTCTTCTTCACCTTTCTGTTCACGACGCAACGCATCGTATACTTTCAACGTTTCTGAACCCATCAGATTCTTGAGCTTGGCGACGTGAACTTTCACTGGCTTAGTGTCCGTTTCAGTCGCTAGAAAGTATACTTCTACCTCTTGCTGAAACGACTTGTAACTGCGCGCCACATCACCACTCAGACTCAGTGGGCTTGGCTTATTAAACTCAATGTTCTCGTCACTCACTTCAGTTATCTTATGTATCCTACCTACCGCACCATGTTCTACTAGTACGTAAAAGACTATGAATATTCTACATTAATAACAAACACTCGTTCTTTACTTTACTAGCATTTACATACTCAACTCCAAGCCATCTTTCATCTGACCTTCTCCACACTGTCACACTGTTACCAACCCTCACTCTCGCAAGTTCCCAAGTCTTTATCATACAGTTCCTCTAGCTCTCCGGTAGTTACCAGGGGCTGAAAAACAGTACCGAAAATCATGTGTCTGCAGTTCCTTTCTACATCACGTTCTGAGTCCACCTTAATCCTATAAGAAATGGGCCTTTCTAGCACTCTAACAAACTGCCCACTTTGCCACATATCGCCTTTCCTAGTTTTTACCCTGTTCACTACCTTTAGAGGGTCCATAACCCTTGACTGGCGATCATAATACTGTTTATGTTTCTGCTGTAAGATGAACAAGTCCTTTTTTATGTTCGGTTGCACTTGAGGTGCAAGTCTGCTAGCAGGTATGGCAACAGGCCTCTTGGGCATCTGCTAAATAACAGCTTGGCCAGTGAACTCAATGTGTTGTCAACGGGTGTTTTTCGATACTCTAGAAGAGACAGCATTGTGTCCTTGCGATCTTCTACTGCCTTTTTGAGCATCTGTTTGATGGTCTGAACATGCCTTTCAGCTAGCCTGTTCGATTGTGGATACATAGGACTCTTTTTATGTTTTGTGATGAAAACACTATTGCTTGGAAAATTCCTTGAACTCTCTGCAGCAAACTAAGGACCATTGTCAGTAAAGAGTATCTCTGGAACTCCATGCCTAGCCACGATTGTCTTACAGTGTCACGATATGGGTAGCAGAGGGGTTAGTCACGTGACTGACATCTGGATATTTAGAATACAGGTCAGCTAACACAAGATAATCCTTACCTTGAAAATGTAAAATGTCTGCAGCTACAATTTGCCATGGTCTGTCCAGAATTTATTTAACCATCTGAGGTTCTCTAGAATCAGCATTCTGAAATGCCTTGCAAGTTGGATAGTTCCCTATTCTGTCCTATATTTCCTTGGACATTCTCGGCCAAATACCCATTTCCAAGCTCGTAATTTACATTTCTGAATCACTAAGTGACTGAATAGAATTTTGTCGAGCATGGCACGTCTCATCGTTTTGTGAATTACAACTTGAATACCCTTTTATACCAATTTATTATGAATTTTCAAATCCTATTTAAAATAATAGTATTCTTTAAAACATGGTGGTAGTAACTTATTTATGTTGGGCCAATCCTTCACTATGATAGCTTTAAGTTGGGTCAGTGTTTCGGACTGGAGTTCCACCAATTTATCCCAAGATGTAGTGTACAACCGAGCCCTGTTCAGCAGTGATTTCTTGTTCATGCAGCTCAACTCCACGTCTGGGCCACTGGCTCGAGACAAGGCATCAGCTAGTATAATAATTCTCTACCTGGGACATATTTCGGCCTGTCATAATTCAGCAGATTTATTCTCATGCGCTGTAGTTGCAACAGGCACCTATCCAAGGGTTTGCTCAATATGGCTTCTAATGGTTTGCGATCAGTCTCAACCCGAATTTGTCGTCCATAAATATACTGGTGGAAGCACTCACAGCCATATAAAATTGCCAAGAGCTCTTTTCTTTTATTACAATTTGGGCATAATTTTGCTGGGCCTGAGAAACTGACTTTGAGGCATATACTACTGGACCCTTGGATTGTAACAGAACTGTTTCCAAGCCCTTTTGAAAAGCATCAACTAAAAAGGTAACTAAGTATGTCATTGGGCTTGAAATAAAGCAGCACTGGTGTGGAGGCCAACAGGGATTTCAAGTTTTCAAAGGCTTTTTGCTGTTGCACTGTCCACTGCCAGATAATCCCTTGCTTAAACAGCTCCCTTAACCCTGCAGTGTATTTAGACAAATCGGGAATGAATTTTCCCAAGTAAGTCACCATCCCTAGAATTTTCTGCCAAGTCAAAAAAAAATCCCTTGGTTCTGGAAAGTCTCGGATTGCTTGAACTTTACTTGCATTTACTTCAATTCCTTATTTGCCAATGACGAGCCTTGGTCGTATCATGATCAAAGAGCAAAGCTACAGAGAGAGATTAACAAGCAAGATTGAGTCTTGTTGTTTCGAAACCAACAGTGGAAACCAGCAGAAGTGGTACAAAATGCAGCGACGTCAAGGTCAAACTCTGTCCGAGATCAAGACGGCCAGCACATCCGAAGGAACTCTGGACACTAGCGACCATCAAGTTTACCCTTGGAAAAGCATGGTAGAAGAAAGCCCAGACTCTGACATCAAGGGATTTCTACCTAAGGAAACAGCATGTGGCCAGAGAGAACAGCATTCGGGCAATGCTCCAGAAACAACTAGCCGGCAGGTAGAGGCTGCCTCGAGTGAGCGTGAGGAAAGTTTTAGTATTCCTGTGCATACAAATTGTGGATGAGAAATAAGAATGCCAGCAAGGTATACATACTAGAACAATTCTGTCATGCTTGCATAGTTGTGTTTTGGGTGTTGTCATATATGTTAAGACAATGTTGAAGTATAAGTTGTAATATGTGTACTAAATAAAAACCACAACAATTAAAAAACTTAAAGTTTTCCATTCTTATAGATTTTGTGGTTTCAAGCCCTTATTCTTCTAAAAACCTTTTTTACTACTGACTAGTGCTGTATAAACAGACATTCACTAATAAAATATCTGCACAGAAAAGTAGTCCCATCGAATTATGATGAGTAGTTCAGATTTTATTGACAACTAAGCATTATTTAAACTTTTAATACCCCTTAAATAGCATGGAATATAAACAAATGCTAATCACTTTAACTAAAAATGGCAGATTTCTTGAACCCAATACATATATGAGAAAAAGAACTCTCCCATAATAACCAATCTACCAACTATTTGAGCAATATTTTGCCACAGTAATGTATTTCTAGGGCATAACCTCTAAAAACAATATTTTATATTTTTTATTCCGGTGGAACAGATTACATTAATTAAATGCATCACTCTGGCTGAATATCTGCTCACAAAGTTGACAATATCTGTTATCTAGGATTGCTCTTTTATCAAAATTGACTAACAAAATTCTGCAGATTTCAAGAAACATTTTTAGTGTTATTTTGTGTCTGATGGATTTTTAGGTTTCTGTTTTTGGATGCATAGTTAAATACTGCTCACTTCAAAAAATAATATTAAAAAAGTATTTTGACATAAATAATGAATATTGAGCAATAAGGAAGTATTTCTTACACATTATATTTTTAATTAAATTACAATAATAATAACTTAACATAAAACAACATGTTAAGTGCAGAAAACAAAAAAAAAAAAAAAAAATTAAAGTCTAAAAATTATGGTACAACTCTTATATGTAGAAGCAAGTTTTGCGACCAGCAAATGGAAAAAATTGGAAAGCCTTATCATCAACACTGTGCAATCTGAATTCATAGAAACACAACAGTACTGCTTGCAAAGCAGACCTGAAGTGATTGTTAATATCAACAAAATTCCACCAAAACAATGATTTGTTTATAAGAACATTAATAGAAATTAAACATGATATAACTCAACATTCTGATATGACAGTGCTCAATGCTAACTACAATGTATTAAGAACACAAATCACATCAAAACAATTCAGTAAAACCAATCTCGAGCTGCAACTTGTTCTAACAGTCCCCTCCTCCCTCCATCAACAAAACTGTGTGTAACACACTAACTAATGATTGACACTGTCCCTTACACTAGAACAGCGTTGTTACAAACCTCAGTATTCCATTTGTCATGGTGATTAAGATTAAAACATTGTGTATCCCTATGGATGAGAATAAGTTGCAAGATAATTATTGTAGAATGTGTGATATTTGACAATCATCTGTTGAAGGGGGGAAAAAAAAAAAAAAAAAAAAAAAACTTTAGTATTGCTGGAACATCAAAAAATGTACATCCAGGATTTCTACTTATAGTCTTCTTGACCCTTCCCTCATAAAAAATACTACCTTTTTACGTTGGGCATATGCCCAACAAGCTTGGTGTATCACATCTTTCTTGGGCTCTAAAAGGATGATGCGCCAGAGGAACGGCTCGTACAGATGTTGGCTCGGCGACACACCTCTCTTTACTGTCTTTTACCCACAACTCCCTATGTTGGTGTGAGACGAGGTTGGGGAGAGGTCGGTGAACAGCTACCTCTGAGGAGGAGCAAAGTAACACCAGGAGACAGGTTAGTGGACAGCTGTCTCCAAAGAGAAGCAATGTAACACCAGGGAAAATGTTGGTGATAAGCTGCCTCGAAAGAGGAGAAAATGTAACACCAGGGGAAAGGTTAGTGCACAGCTGCCTCCAAAGAGAAAAAAAGGAAACACCAGGGGATAGATTAGTGCACAGCTGCCTCCAAAGAGGAGCAATGTAATACAAAGGGATAGATTAGTGCACAGCTGCCTCTAAAGAGGCTCCTCCAAAGAGGAGCAATGAAATATCAGGGGATAATTAGTGCACAGCTACCTCCAAAGAGAAGAAATGTTACACTAGGGGATGATTAGTGCACAGCTACCTCCAAAGAGAAGAAATGTTACACTACAGGATAATTAGTGCACAGCTGCCTCCAAAAGAAACAATGTAACACCAAGGGATAGATTAGTGCACAGCTGCCTCCATCTGTAACATTGCAGGGGTCTAGACGAGGGTCTAGATATTCAATTTTTATTGTATATTTAATTTCAAATTTTCTATTAAGTAATTTCTAGCCGAAGGTAACAGTTCTTAGGGAAAGAAGCCTAGTTTATTTTATTTGAATAATTATGTAAATTCAGGTTAGTGTGTAAGTGTACTATTTATGGCCATAGGGCCAGATGGAGGAGGCATAGCTTTGTCTTTGTTCTGTTTTAGAGCCAGTTTTATGCTCATATTTGGCGAGGGTTAGGTGTTGTGTGCTCGCTCTTGAATTTGCATTTTCTATGACCATATTTGGTAATGTTTTTTGACCCGTTTTGTGTTAGTCATGGTGGGCGAGCACAGAGACAGGGGATGTCCCGGAGTCACGTGCCTGGAGCGAAGGACACAGTGACTTGGGGATTTTTTCCTGCCAGCCTGTCTCCATCTTTGTGTAACAGTTTTTCAACCGACTCAGAAGAGTTCAGACGTGTGTGCGGGGGCTGCGGCCCAAAGGTTTTATTTATGAAGTAGCGTGGCAAATTTACTGTGCGCGAGAGGTATCCATGGTCGGAACTTTCTTTTTTGTAATGTGATAATTGTTAATTTTTGGCTACAAATTTTCTTCTACTAAACTACGTTTTTTTCCCTTCTTTCTTTCCTCGCGTACGTGGCCATAGGGTGCGGGGCGGATGTAACTCCCCCAAGATATATAATGATGTTAAGAATGTGGCTGTTCAGACTTTTCTTCAATAGTTAGTACCCGGCTTCAGTTTTTTTTTTATGAGACTTTTCCTCATAAGAGGAAGTAACTTGTAAGCAGAGGGACGCTGTTGTAAGAAACCTGTATCTTCAAGTTTTTGACTTTAAATAAAACTAATTTCTGGCAATTTTGAATTCTTCCGTTTTAATGCAACTTCGTCAACTGATTAAATAAAGTGAATTAATTTTTAAATGGAGAACGTAAAATAATTGTACTGCATATTTGAGACATAATAACCGAGTGAGCAATTGCAGTGGCTAATTTTTTTAATATCAACAAACATCAGTATTCAATCATCTATGGTGTGCCGAGAGAAGTCGGCATACCAACTTAAACTTCATGTATTGTACACTGCCAACCGGCAATGAGACACATCTCCAAAGAGGGGCAATATAACACCAGGGGTTAGATTAGTGCACAGCTGCCTCCAAAGAGGAGCAATGTAACACCAAGAGACAGATTACTGCACAGCTGCCTTTAAAGAAGCTCCTCCAAAGAGGAGCAATGTAAAACCAAGGGAAAAGTTAGATCACAGCTGCCTCCAAAGAGGAGCAATATAACACCAGGTGCTAGACAAGTGCACAGCTGCCTCCAAAGAAGAGCAAT
>PNEQ01104365.1:0-14565 GCA_003012365.1 Medauroidea extradentata
TGTTGTGCGTGTTCGCTGGTGTAGTACCAACCTGCCGGGCCATACGAACTGGTGAACTGTGTGCTGTTGTGCGTGTTCGCTGGTGTAGTACCAACCTGCCGGGCCATACGAACTGGTGAACTGTGTCTTGTTGTGCGTGTTCGCTGGTGTAGTACCAACCTGCCGGATCATAGAGCTTGTAAACAGCCGATTGCAAGAGCTTGTTCGCCGCAATTATCTGCGATGGTAATGGGTATCATCAGTGCCGAAGTCTTCTTTCATAAAAGTATATAAATGAGCGGAATTCTAGGCGCAGGCAATTTCGGTGGAGCGAGAGAATTCGTGACCGCCCGATCAATTCAATATTGCGTATTTCAGCGTGCAGCTATTTCACGGTGAGTGAGTAGCCCCGCCCCATCCACACCTCATAGCGGGCTGATTCATGGGGACACATGTGAAGGCGACTACGTCCCTCTCTGCAGGCAATGTTACCTGCACATGCGCTCCCCTTTACTGCCACATTTAAAATAAAAAAGTACACGTGAGCTCGCTCTGTGCGTGTGTGTGCCTGTCCCCTCGCTGATTAAATTAATAGGCCAAAAATTAATTAAAACATCGAGCGCACATGGATAAGTACGGAAATTGGCAAACGGATAATTCGTCTGTGTAGCTTGTAGAGAGGGGGTAGAGGTGAGCCCCGCCTACGCGTGTCTTTGTTCGTACTGACGGTGGGAAGTAGCATAGGTGAAATAAATGATGAAAACTTGGAGTGTCTAGGAACTAGCACAGCTATGTGCCGTGGTATCTTCAGTCTTCAGTTCTTGTGGTCAGGTAGGCAGTTGAGGAGGCTGGCTCTGGGGCGAGCAAGTATAGGGATATAAATGCTCAGTTACTTATCTCTCTTAAAAAATAATTTGCCACAAGTTTGTATAGGAGCGCTAAGAAAGTAGGTATGGTAGAATTGTTACCCAGGCGTCCTGAACTTTTTATAAAACATTCAAATGTCTACAGACTTGTACTGTAACCACTGTAAAAGTTTAGGTATTTACAAGGAGGAATTATGGTTACTATAGATTAATTACTTCCTAAACATTTTAGAACGATTTTTTTACAGTAGGCCCTATAGGTGTGTTAGCTGTGACTCAGTAGCTGTTAAACCTACATAAATTTCAGATAAATGAGTTAGGCGCCAATAGACACAAACTTTAGATAGTTACATCAAAATGAAATATGTTCCAGTACCTGTTTTGCTTTAAGAGCTAAGTCCCAATAATTGCCTTAAATAGTTTTTATGATGCTTGAAAGATTGCATGTCCCATACATATGCGTACTCTTACATCGCTAACTTTCCCTTTTATTCGAAAGTATGTTTTTGACTTTTAGAGCATTTCGAATTTCCACTCTTCAACTTTGAAAATGTACTAGCGCAGCTGGAGGAGGAAGAATAATTATACGAATGTAAACAAACAACAGAATAGGACGTATATGTGAAAGGAACCGATTAAGTCAATATTTCGAGGTATGAACTGAAAATGTATTCGTTATGTTATTGCAGTTAAGCCTTCATTTGTCTCATTTAGCTTCCAATTTTGCCGACAGACGCCACTGTAAGGCATGAAATGTCCCGCCGCTGTCGCAGTATTATAAATTCGAGCGACGACATTTCGTAAACGGTGATCGCAAATCGCATGTCTTTGTCGTAACATAACACTATTGTACGATGCCCTAAAGAAGGCACCTTCGCTGTCGTTTGCCCTGATCATTATAACTATGAACACAGTATCAGTCGTGAAACTGATATTTAACAGTCATCCCGCACTTTTTATTTTGCCTCTGCTTAAGACTACGATTTTGAACAGAAGGTAGTTTTCGAATTGTTTTTCTAATAGTCGTGCCTTGGTAGTGAAAACAGTCCAGTGGACATTTTCGTCACCGATTTTAAGTAGGAATCTCTTTCGTAATTTTTAAAGTGCCATACAGCAATACTGTCATAAAGTAGCAAGCCCCTGCTGAAAACCCTTAGAGGCGAGATCACTATGTTAATAACGCACGAGAGTTCCGTGGCTTGTGCATAAAATCTGTTGCGAATCCTATGCGCGTGCCTTATTTACCCTTACCGCTCTGACCCCTGTAAACCTTAGGTGCATAAATACCTTAACATAAGATTCAATATTCCACACATTAGTGCTCCCTGGCATCGAACAAGAAAAAACAACGCTGATCTGTAAGGATGTAATATATCGGAGGTTTAATTATTCATAATGTCTTGTCTAGTTTCAGATATTTCTTTGCTGGTTGCATCCCCAGATAGTAGACAGTTGCAACTCAAACGAAATAGTCTTATATTCTTGATGGTTTCTTGCTGACGCAGCAACCAACGCGGTCACTAATTAACTGTTACTCGACTGTCAAGTTAGAGTAAATGTTTTGTACCTTACTTCTAAGCGTGGGAAATAATGTCATCTTTACTGCTCGTCACGTAGGTTTATAATCGGCCCTGTTGTTAAAGTTGACGTCTGTATATTTTAGTAAATAGCTCCACAGTTCCAGTGGCCACCACTTCTACTCCAAACTATTACCCTCTTCAACTCACCGTGAGTGTTTTCTGGATATATGCCATTGCTAATGATGGCGTGTATAAAAACACTTTGGTTATAATCAGTTCTTTTTGAGGACAAAGTTTGATGTTTGAACTTACTAACAAACTTGCAAAGGAATGTTATAGATACGTAACTAGAACGGAATCAATATATCGGCTCAGTAACGGTGCCATTAGCAAACTACGCAGTTCCCTACAGATATTTTTTGCGTGGAATTACCATCGCCGTTTCTACCGTTCGCAGTCGAACCAAATGTCGCAGAGCTGGAATATTTTTTTTTTTTTTTTTTTTAAACGCGTAGCACTCCGATTAAAATCTGCCATTGGCAGGTGTTCAAATAAGCTGTTACTCGTATTTGTTTCCAAAATCGCAATTTTTTTGCACGCTGCTGTTGTCGTGCCTAAAAAATAATTGCAAAATGATGAAAAATTTTTATCTCATTTTCCATCCCCAAAGCTAAATAATTTGTAACGGGTCAGAAATACAAATTGAAGCGACGTAATTTGTTTCTACCGCTGGTAACAAAGTAGAGGGTATTTTTGACAGGTTCATTTTAAAATAACGGCATGTTCGCTGTGTGTGATTCTTGCCGCCAGCCCTCGACTTGCTATCGCGCGTGACGTCTTCAAAGTGAAATATGCTCAGCTAACTGAGGCGTTAACTTCACTGACTCATGCAACTGTTGATTACGCACGACTGTTTCCACAAGCCGTCTACTTGAAATAACGCGCTGGCTGCTGTAACTCCGTAATAAATTGAAAAATTAATTGGATGAATCGAATTAAACATTTATTTAGCCAGTTGACTGTAATCGGAGATTGACTTGCTACTAAACGAACGAGAGCTTGCGTAAAAAATACCAAACATACGTATGTTGCCAGCTTATGAATCCATAACCTCGCTATTATATAACGCTCAGTTTGTTAACCCATCTACAGAAGTTAGAATGACGACGTTTGCACTGCATAAATTCGACACGAGAATAGAATATCCTTTACTGTTTCGGCGTTATATAAAACGTGCAATGATCATCCTTCCTAAAGGTGAAGTTGTTAAAAAATTAAATCTCGTTCGTAAATTCAGATTTTTTAATATATACAGTGCTGTATACGCCACAAGGGGAAATATACACACACATGTATTATGTATCGTGTATATATATATATATATATATATATATATATATATATATATATATATATGAGAGACAGACAGACAAAGAGAGGAAACAGAGAGTTACTAAAAATCTTCGACAGACTGTGGGCTGTATACATACTTCAAGATACAGAATTACTTTCAGCATAATATGTTTGGCTTTATCTGCTGGTGTAAGCAATGTAATTAATGAAACAATGTTATGCACTAACACGTCACTCCTCCCCGTATTTGCCACACACTCGCAACGTATTAACGGTTTGCGACAGCTACGTAGATGTTTCCTGAACAGACAGAGAACTGACGTCGAGTTGACCAGTCAGGGTTGCATACTGTGCTTTTATCATAATGATTGCTACGGTGTAGTGCAGTGAGCTCAGTGGCGCATGTTTCCGTTCATTGTGCTGGCCGGAACACAGCACTTGTCTCCAGTTTGCCTTCATTAACTTCCTGTAGCCTACTTGTAGTTGTATACGTCACCTACCAAGCCTGGCCATCGTGCCATATCACAGCGACTACATCTGAACAAGTCCTTCCTTACGTATCGCTCGGTGTGCAAGATGATAGGCAGTATACACGTGTATGTAGATATAGGGATGTGAGGCTTAACGTCTTGTCGACAGCGTAGTCTTAACAGTGGAGCAGACAGGGCAGTGACCTACACAAGAGAACCATTCCTGCATATTAAATAGTGTAGCCTAAAACAGAAATAAGGCTGGCTAGGCCTGTTGACAAACCCTGGACCCATAATAAGCGATTCTAGTTTGTTTACACTATGTCACCTGGCTTGCTAACGTGCATAGCTCAGATTAGATGATAACTTGCACAAGCTGCCCGTCACTGCATCCATGTGACATTATGTGCAGTTCTTTACTGATACAAGCTCGTAAGTTCTTCATTGTTCAAGATGTCACAGTCAGTCTTCTGGAATTCTTCAGTCTGTAAATGTGTCTCAAGACAGGAACATATGTCATAGTTAAAAAAAATTGCATCTGTTCTCGTCAAAGGAAGCCTTGTATCTTGTACTTTACCTCCGTGTCTGTGCGTACATCAGTTATGCTCTCTATTTGTGCTGTCCATGTTGTCGTCATACTTGTTTTATGTAGCTACATGTGCATGTCGTCCTGTTTGTGTTGTGTTCTCTTCGTGCTCACACCGACTGTTTTCTTTTTCGTGATTGTATATCTGTAATACAGGGTGAGTCTGCAACCGACGAACTTTGTGGGGCAGGTCGTTGCAAAAAATAAGGTAGGATTTTCATATAACAGTTTGGACGAAAGAGCCTAGAGGAAGTAACGACCACATGAAAATGGATGTGCGGAATTTATTGTATTAAACTATCGAAAACCGTTGGAGATATAGCAAAAGCATACGGATAACGTCTTGGAGGATAAGAAGACCGGTTTCCTGACGATATAAAATTGGTACCCATCCATCCCCTTCGTAGTAAAATAGGGTATACGGGATTGCGATCATATGGCATTTCGTAACCGCAACGTTGTATCGTGGTTTGAGGTATGTTTATGAAAAAAACGTGCGTCAGAATATTTCCTTTTAGACGGAAAAAAAATCTCACACTAACAAAACACCCTCCTCCGGCAAACCAGTGACCGAAATATGTGAGGGTAGATAGGAATGACGTTACCCAACCCCTGTGTGGTTATGAAACTAACGTGGCACTATTACCACAGGGGCCGCGTCGATCGAGCGGCCACATCGCGTGCCTTTCACCGAGGCGATGCGGGTTCGATCCCCGGCGGGGAGCATGTGTAAATAACAACAATCGTCGCGTAGGTAAAATGCTCTCGGGCGAAATGTGTTTGAAAATCTGCGACCGTTAGTATGCGTGGAAAGGAAGGGGAAGGGGAGTTATCATTGGCGTAAGCCAACGCGTTTGCGAGTGTGCAACTTGTGTGGCACGTCTCTTACACTCAGAATGGCGTGCTGTGGAGTCGAATGCGGTGCACGTGACGTTTGAGCATGTTTACGAGCAGCGCTAGAAATCGTTAGTTGTGTCCGTGTCCCTGAAAGCGTAGGTCGTGCTCTGCGTTGTCATGAAACACTATTCGTGGCCCGAACTCACCGACGTGCATCTTGTGTATGGAGAAGTGGGGGGAATTGCACGGGCAGCAGCACAACGATCGCACACAGAGAAATAGCCTCTTCACACAACGTTTACTGCACTGCACCGCAGTTCGCAGGAGACTGGCCACAAGGATGTGACGAGACAATGATGGGCGTCTGCGCCTTGTACTAACTGTACGTACGAAGAGCAAGGTTATTCACATGGTTGAAGACAATCCAACCATGACTAGGCGCACCGCAGTCACGTCAGTCAGCGTACCGTCGTGCGGATATTGCTCGGACAGATGCTGTATTCATATAATTTGCAGAGGGTGCACATCATTGGGCCGGCTGACTTTCCGAAGAGATTCCCGTTTTACAGATTGGTTCCTGCACCAACTACAGGAAGTACATGGTTTTGCAACGAGCATTCTCTTAACTGGCGAGGCTTTCTTCCAACGGGATGGCATATTAAATTCGCGCAATAGCCATGTCCGGTCAGATCTTATGCCACGTTTACTCGCAGTCGCCAGCAGAGATTCGGCGACAATGTGTGGGCTGGTATCATTGGTAATGCGTTACTTCCACCCCGACTGGCTATCCAAATGTATCTTGTGTTCCACTGCCAAACTGTTACATGCAAACCATACCTAATTTTTCATTAGGAACTGTCCTATGAAATTCTTCGGTCGAATTCAGATTCATCCTGTATAGCCCAATTGTTGATAAAAGTTTATACTGTTTTTGTGTGTTTTCTTCAACTAAGCAACATGCCCTCGCAATGACGTACGTTAATAACGTGGTTCAGGTAGTAGCCTTATTAATCAGCTATCAACTACAGCATGAAGTTGGTCGTGACACTGAACTCATGAAATGTCCTGGTCTTCACTATTCTATACCTGATATGTAATTGGTACTTTAGGTGACGAAATCTAAAACACCTTTAAGTACATTGCTACAAAACATTCAGCTACAAATTATGACATATTAGTGTCAATACTGTGGAGCGAAATTTTGATATGAGCATTCGGTAACAATAAAAAAATATTTTCTAAATCACTGTAAAACTAAGGAACAAGCCCTTAAAGCGCAGACTCAATCCCAACACACATAAGACAATTTTTTTTTATTATTTTGTAGTTATTATACCCTTTCCGTTGTTTCAGTCAATAACATTTGCGCGCCGTTCTAACCTTAGTTTTATTTTTAAAAATGACAAAGTATATTTTGCCCGTGCAGTTGTTTTGCCGTCACAATGGTGACAGTACCTATTTTTATTTATTTTAAAGATCGTTTAGTTTCATTAATAATGGTACCTTACTCTCTTTATTTGCGTCCGTATAACCCGAGAAAAACGTAAATATAAATAGTATTTATTTTAAATCAGTAAAAACGAGTGCCAAATGTTGATGTCCCTGGGCGTCATTGGACTTGTTATTGCATGTCTGTTTACTCTTAACTCTACAGCAACTTACGTTTAGTTCGTGAAATTGCGTTTAATCCAGTTGTTTGTGTGGTGAGAACGGGTATGACTGGGACTCCGAATTGTTATGTGTCTATGGTAGCTCCTTTGTGCATCCATACAATTAAATTTTCTCCAATTACAATATTTACTACAGCGCCGTGTGACAATACAGAACAGACTGCATGGTTTCCACAGCCACCCCACCTGTATGTGTGCTTAAACGCATTCAAACAGTTAGCTTGGTAGGCTCATATTTTGGACGCATGCGACCTTCATACGGTTGACTTTAAACTAAAATGTATCATTATTGAGAGGATTTCACACAATGAAATGAATTTATTGTAAGTTATAATCACGCCGGAATTTGTATTAAACTGGTGTAAACTCAAACCTATGACTAAAACGTCGCAATGTGAGAGAGACACCTACCTTGCTGTCTTCACTCCTCTCAACTCAGTACCAATCAAATCTTCGTTATTAACTAATAATTTCTTAGTCTGTAACGGTGCATGCATAGACAACGAGCAAATTTTTCGAGTTAGCTTTTAAGTAACCTGGCCCATTAAATTTTCCCGGTTTTTTAAGTGTAAGATTACAAAACCTACTATAATGCCTTTCGGGCGGGCGACATAGTAAAACAACTGTTTAATTACGTCACACGCATGTTAGCCAACAAGAACGTGTTTTCACTGCTTACGGCGGGCGGCGTTTGAAAGCTCAATAAGTTAAAATACGCACGGAATTATTACATTATGTGGTTGCATTTGGTGCGAAAATATTTGGGAACAGTTTTTCTAGGTACCATCCCCATTTAGTTACTGTAACCGGTAGAATTCTGTGAAAATCTGAGCGGGTGAAGGAGGACAATTATGAGGGGAGGCGGGATGGCGCTCAGGTTTGGCCGTAATATCGCCTGATTTACAAACATCAGTTACGGCTGGCTTAGTTGTGTGTTGACACTGAAGTAAAGAACAGTGGAAGGCGTATTGGAAGGTTATCCACAACTGTGAACGCGTGAATAATGTTCGCGCGCCAGCTCTCAGTCCCTGGCGGGTCTGCGTTTTTCGTCCGTAAAGATGTAAATAATACAACGAGGCCAAAAGCATGTCGACGCGTGCACACATTAGCCGTAGTGTCGTCGTAAGTTAGGGCGTGTTTGATACTGTGCTACTGTAGCGTACATGACGTTTAGGACGAAAAATACGTACACGCCAGGGACTCAGATCTGGCGCGCGGACAGTAAACAGTCTCATATTCAGTGTTGTAATGTTGAAGCTAAGAACCGTTGTCTTGCATACTCTTCAAGGGGCAACTGAAGAATTGACAGTCTGAAATAAAGCACGTATCCTAAGAATGTGATCCTATTATATGCCCGTTCACATAAGGAAACATTTAGCCTGCGCCTATTTCTTCAGGAATTTTAAATAATTCGCATACTTAAGGGTGTTCACGTGGCAATAATTCAAAATTTTATATTTGCTTGACATAGTGTTAGTTTTATAGAGGTTACTTGTGACGACATTTTCCAATTCTAGAAATTTTTTAGCACTCATAGTTTTCCCATAGCGGCATGTCAAAGTCAGAATTTGCAAGTTACAGGAACATAGGTTTAACAAAAACCAAGTAACTTACTCGAACGAAATAATTTACATTGAAATTAGATATAATGGGCACAATGCTAAAATATTTAAAAACACACAACAAAGTCATTTTGTCTTTTTTAAAAATTGCCACAAATGAGGTAAATTTTCGTTGTTTTCTAATTTTTTAAAAAAAGTACAAAGGAATTCCATTCTCTGTTTTTAAATCTTTTACCATAATGCCCATTATATCTAATATCAGTGTAAATTATTTCATTCGAGTAAGTCACTTGGTTTTTGTTGAACCTATGTTCCTGTAAATTGCAAATTCTGACTTTGACATGCCGCTACGGGAAAACTATGAGAGCCAAAAAACTTCTACAAGTGTAAAATGTAGTCACAAGTTATGTCTATAAAACTAACACTATGCCAAGCAAAAATAAAATTTTTAACTTTTGCCACGTGAACGCCTTTAAGACATGTAATGCAGTGCAATGAAATTCCGTGCAGTTGCAACGTACTGGTAGATTCCACGATATTGGTAATTCATGTTCAACTAAATACTTATTAAAGCAGGGTCTGTTATATCTTCAGAGTAAACTAACGTCGTTTGCGTCCGTTAAGAGCACATCTACGCAGTGCCAGGAAAATTGTCTCTAGTTGCAATAATTACATCTCGGACAGCACATTCACATTCAGTTGAACTTCTAACAGACACTTAGGCCTCAATAAGTCCAGCAAAATATAAATGTAAAATAAATTGTTTGACTGATGCGGCCTAAATAAACGATTAGTGGTAACAGTTCAAATGTTATAAATTATTGTACTGTAGCACAAGATAAATATATTTTACGCAATAATCGCTGATTTCACACTTTTATTCTCAAAACGTAATAAATAAATATATGTATATACATATATATATATATATATACATATATACATATATGTATATATATACATATATGTATATATATGTATATATATATATGTACATATATATGTATGTATATATATATGTAATAACCCAGTTTGGCTACTGATGCCCCACCTGTATTACATAATTTGTGTAATTTGCCACCAAGGTCAATATTGTACTACGTTGCAAGAACACTAGAAGCTCTTTTTAAACGCCGTTTGTTGGCTGATGAGCTGTACAGAAATGCCTGTGTTACTTTATTTGGAAAACAATATTATTTTAACCATTAATATATTTTTTAACTAATATAATATTTGACTTTGCTGCTTATTTTACCTCGCAATGCGAGCACACAAAAGCTGGATCTAGCTCACTCGCCACTTGCCTAATCGCTTCTATGCGCTATGCGCTTAAGTGGCATGCTGTATTTCAGCCGGCGATTTTGAATTTTAGGGCAACAGTTTCAACACAAGCTGCAAGTTTGCGTGAAGCCGTTCATGTGTAGGCCTACAATTTGGCAACGTCTAGCGAAACGGCAAGCTCAGCATATGGTTTTCTTAAAAGGAAATGTTGTGAACACGTAAACTAGTGCAATGTTTCATGGCTTTATGTGAAGATTGTTGAAAACCATAATCCCTATATAATTTCAAGTCTTCTATCTAATTTATCATATAACTTAAACAATTGTTTACTTTATGTGTACTTATTTTTCCAGTGACTCTAGCGGTAACATTTTCATGGATTTACCCTTTCTTAAAGGAGTTCTCAAGAGTTACAGACAAACCACAAACCTTTTATAACTGGCCGAAATATATTTTAGTTTGACATTTCTACCTACTTTTTTATTCTTTAATTGTTATTGTCTTACTCGATACCCCCTTATTAATTTTGAGGAAGTCTAACACTGAGCATTTGTGAACTTTTAGAGAATTGCACATGAATGCTTAGTAAAAATTCACTGTCAATTTTTGATTAGATGGTCGCAAGACAACTACCTACATATATCTAACCAAGAGTTTTGTGACGAACTTGCAGTTGGCTTAATTCCCGAGTGAAATGCAAAACTTACGGTAGATGCCAATATAATCTTAACATTCGTACTTAATTTCCAAATGCTGTCAGTTATGCTAGAAAATTATAGGATTTAATAAAATATTATTGGTACGTAAACTGTTAATATTTAATATTAATAAACAGTATACAACTATTACTTGACAGTGAAATTCTGCTAGCCTTCAATTGATTATAAATTTTATCATTTATAATTTGCGAGGTCACTGTAGAGCGAAGGGTCTGTGGATGTGCTACCAAATCACTTATGTACATTAAATAAATAAATCAGATGTATTTTAAAATTTGAAATCGTGAAATTTTTTTATAAAATACATTACCTTTGTCTTTATTTGACCAACTTTATGAGAGAAACCAGTTTATTATACAATGATCTGTGGTTGCATCCAAACACTGACAGTATCATTCCGCAAATGTTGCCTCTCTTAACTTACGTAATTTAAAATCGTTGTTGTAGAATACTTCTACATAAAATATTCTTCCAGTTACAGAATATAAGCAAACCTCTAACACACGCAACATGTAAACAAACTCTCCAGCACACATTGTCGTATCTGCGTTGCTATCGGCCATTGGCAGAAAAAACGCCTGGTGTGCAGTTTTGTTTCTTTAGTGTAGTCGTTGTTACTCGATCCCGAATACCGAACGTTTTAAGGTTCGCACATATTCAGCCGGTCCGTTCTGTTGTCACGCTACTACAGACTTGCCCGTGACCAGCTGCAGCTTTGGGCGTAGGAGAGGACTCGCATGTACAGACAAAGTCCATTACTGCAGTATCACGCGTTGGACAATATTCACTCAAAAGTTGAGATTTTTAAATGTTTGTTGCAATGGGAGTTTACAATTTAAATTTATTGGTTTGTGGACATACGTCATTGTTCATGTTTTCTTGACCAAACTTGTGAAAAAACAACCCCAGAGGAATTCCTTCAGGTGATTTTTATGTATTTATCGACAAGAATTCTAATAGATAGAATTTAGTTAAGAATTTGACAACACCCAAACAGACACAAAGAAAACCAGATTCCCAATACGAGAAAAGATGGAAGTAGACATAAATAGTGGAAAATGTACAACAAATAAAAAACAAGAGACAACACAAGTTAAAACCAACGAAAAAAGTGCAACGTTTCGAGAATTGCGATCTATCCCCGTCTTCAGGCTGAGACACGGCTGGTCGGAACACCAGGATGCGAATTTTATACTTTGTCACTTTGTCTTTCAGTACAAGTTTAGTGAACAAAACATGATCAATGGCGTTTGTCCACAAAACAATAATTTATTATTCACTCAAAAAGCTACAAAACATGTATTTGCACTTTATTTATCAATACCTGTCTTTTAATGTCTTTTTATATATTTTTTGTTTGGATTTGAATATGCGTTCATTACAATTACGAAGGCCAACTTTACATTGGAGGAATGCTCTTTAGTATATGTATTCATGTGTAACAGAATGTACAGTGTAAATGATATACTTCACGTATTCAAATTACAGTATCAGTATAAATTACTTTGAGAGAAATGACTTCAAAGGCACTACTTCCCTGGTCTATAGAAATACTGAACAGTAACTGAACTTTGTGATGTAAATCTTACCTATGTCTAGCGATGAGTATATAAATCTAACTATAAGTCTTCGTTAGGTGTCACTATAGTCGGGGATGATGTTAGTACGGAAAATTAAATATTTGTAGCTGTAAACAGAAATCTTGAAATATTTTTGAAAGCGTTATTTCTTAAGAGCATCATTCCCAACAGTCGTCGTAAAGTCTGCATTGAAGCAAAGTTTAGCGTCGTAGTAAAATATAGCATCGCACGCAAAAGATTACGGTGACGATCAGGAATATGGTATGTAAACTACGACGCAACACAAACTATGGTCGATGTACCGTGGTAGGTCTCTTCAGGCGCTGGGAAGGAAGCTATATCTCTAGGGGCAGAGGTGGTGTAGTGAGGGGGCAGGCAGGGGCGACAAGAACCACCGGCAGGGACATGAAGCGATGTAATCAGAGGTCCAGTCACTGCGTCGCTATTTATTAGCGTAATTACTGGCCCAGCACCGCGTCTCGGTGTGAGCAGGTCGCGAGAGGTCTGCGTGGAACGTCACCGCGTTCTGATTGGCGCACGTCGTTCCACAGATAGATGGTGGGGGAGAGGGGTCGCCGCGTCGCGCCCGCGCCCGGCCCTTGATGACATTCAATCAGGCTTGGATAGTCCCGCAGTTGTAAAAAGTCCCGTCTAATTGTTAATTACGCCCTTCCCTCTTCGGGGGTTGCACTAGGAACACCGCGGGGTCGTGGAGGGAGGAGGGGTGTAGGAGAGGCATGTTGTAATTAGACTAATTAGTCTGCGGCTGTTGTTACTTGATAGCAATGCCTTGTAATCCATCACACACGTGGTAAATTAGACATGATTATGTTGTGTCTACATCTAACCTGACATGTAATTGTTATAATTAGCTTCATAACTCGCGCTAGGGATACCTAGATTGCGCGGCTGCCCTCTAGTCTAGCTGTGAGAGGTAGGTAGGTAGCTTGCTGTGCTGGTGGCATACCCGGCAGGCGCTAATACCTCGCGTAGCCACAACAATTGCTCTCGGCTTCTAGGACCAGTGACTATTGGAGCAACACGTCTCACTCGGGTCATGTCTTTCAGAACTCACTAACTCGCATGCCATGCTGTTCCCGAACACAGAATACCTAACACTTCAGAAATGAAAGTAGTGGTAAACTCTAGTATCGCGAACTGCCAATATGGGGGTAGTAATCCGCCAATCAGCATCTGCAGAAGAAACAAGACAAAACGAGGCGCTATCAACACGGATGGATCACTCCACAACACGCAGTATAGGTGGTTCGGGATGACAAAGTGAACACTCCAAAACGCTCTGCTATATTTATATTGTCAGCTAATTCGAAACTCTATTGCATAATTTCGGTTCCAACTATACACGCAGTTAGACAACTGTAGTTTATTTTGAATTACGTGCAGTAACGGCTAGTGATATTTTTCAAAGGTTAAATATTTAGTACTCACTTTATCCCGAATAACCTTTAGCAATTTATGCATGAAGAAAATTCACCATAGCGCCTCGAACAGTCAATAAAATAGCAAGTATAGTTATATAAAGACGTTGCCTCGTTGTTTCACTTCTGTTTGACTTATTATTCTGCACCTTCGCCACAAACTGATTGCATTGATCCGTGAACGTTGCAGCAATAATTGACATTGTGTGATAAGTGCACGGTTGAGTACGACAAAGTCCGAGCAGTAGTATCGTACCCAGCAGTCATCCAATTTATGTTGTATTGACGTAGAACTGTGTTATGAAGTTACATAGTTTGTCTTAGCAGTAGTAGCGAGAACAAATAAACAAAATGACGGTGATTTCATGTCTCTCAGATGGTATAATACTCATATACGCAGTTCAAGGCTAACTAAACAATTACTGAACCATCTCATCAAGTATATTAACAAAAAAACTGTTCTTATTGTCTCCTCTTACGTTCAATGCCATTTATAGATATTGTGTGTGTAAGTCACGTTGTAAAACGATCGAAGAAAGGCCTTTTTAATTCAGTGAACAGCCAAAATACAAATACAAACCTGGAGGCTGAGCGATCGCAATGACGGGGGTTGCCAGCCTGTCACCCGGAAGGGGCAGATACTGTCTGGATGGTACAACGATCAAGCAGTAAAGTGCTAGACAGAGCGTGGTGTCGAGGGTTG
>PNEQ01104366.1:0-14564 GCA_003012365.1 Medauroidea extradentata
TTATGTTAACTGGTTTTCAAGTTTTGTATGAAGTAAAAATACGCAAATTTTGACTTTGAAGTGCCATTACGGGAAAACTAGATGAGCTAATTTTTTTCCGTTAGAGGTATATGTACTCTCAAGTAATGTGTACAAAACTAACACTATTTCATACAAATATAAAATTATGTTTTTTCCCCACTTGAACAACCTTAAGACAAAAGTGTTGGTTTTCAACACAAGTTGCAAGTTTGTGTGAATCAGCTATGGGGGTGATTAAGCAAAAAAATTTTTGGTTTTAATAAATTTTATATTTGTAGAAGATGTGGTTTGTTTTATAAACATACACTGTGAATAATTATTTATTGTAATGAAAATATTTAAGCTTTCGTTGATTGTTTATAATGCCATCTCAAAGTCCAAATTGGCTTAAAACGTTTTTATGATTTAAAGAAAAACCAACTGACTTCAGTAATGAAAAAATTCACACTGAATAATGATGATATAGGCTACAAGGTCTTCTATATAAAAACTAAAAAAAAATTTGGTATTTAAAAAAATTCTGAAAATTGAAATTAAAATTTTAAAAATTGCAGAGTTTTTCATGTAGACTTAATGAAAAATCACTGTAGTTTATTCAATAAGATGGCAGCAAGAAAATGGCCCAGATGTATCTAATCTATATTTTTGTGACCCACTCGCAGCTGTCCTGACTCCAGAGTGAAATAAATAACCTCTACATCAAATGTCAATATAAGCTTATAATTTCAAAGTCTGTTAGTTATATTGACAAAATACAGGCTCCAATAACACATTGTTTGAATTAAAATTATGTGATTAGTTATTGTTAGCTGGCACTATAAACTATACACCCCTACTTTTTGAATAATTCTGCTTAAGTACTGCTTTCATTGCTTATAAATTGTATCAATAATATTTTGTGAAGTGACTTTAGAGGGAATAAATGGTCTCTGAATGCACTACCAAATTACTTTTGCACATGAAATGTTTTTTTAATATTTGAATATTTCTGTCTTCATTCAATAACCTTTCTGAGAGAAACCAGTTCATTATAAAATCAAATACCTTATAATCCAATACTGGACACTATCTGATTATTGGAAATAATTTTACTAGCAATCCTAGTGAAACATTATTGTGAGTAGCCTTTCTAACCACTTTATTTCCCATCTCTTTGCAGTGCACATTTCTTCAATACCCATAAAAATTAAATACGAAGTTTCACAGAAAACAATGCACACATTTTATTCAACGCCAAGGTTTCAATTATTTCTCACTAGGTGAATGACTTTCTTTCTTTGGTATGCTAATGAATAAATGTAACTGGTATTGTTATGAAGTATTTGGTACAATGTTCTATCATTGCAAATAAACACAGAAAGTAACCCTCCTCAAATGTTGTCTCTTTTAACTTACGTAGTTCAAAACAGATGTAATGAAATAATTTATGCTGAATATTCTTGCAGTTACAGAATATAAACAAACCTCTAACAGCCCACACCACATGCAAATTAACTCTCCAGCACACATTGTCGCATGTGCGTTGCTATACATAGAAAAAGTCTGGTTATGGTGTATTTGCAGTACTAGAGCCAGAATACTGAACGCTTTTAGGCCGCACATATTCAGCCAGGCCGTTCTGTTGTCGCGCTGCTACGGACCTGCCAGTTAAAAGCTGCAGTCTCGGGTGTACTAGGAGACTTGAAATTGGTCATCATATGAGTCATATGATCAAAAAATTTGAAGTGCAACAGTATAAAAAACTGAATATGGTATAAACAAAATACCTAAAACATAAGTTGCTGTATTACATACTACATGCATACCAAGTTAGAAGAAATTCTGATTAATGATAAATTTAGATATCGCATGTGATAGAATTTTTATCAATGCAAAGGGTAGTATAAACATTAAAATAACAGTTTTGGGTATTGTTGATATAAGTTTAATTATCTTCCTTTGAAGTTTTACGAAACATTTTCATTATTGATTTACACTACCAATACATTATATGAAGTACTAAAACTTGTGTTACTAATTTTATTTTGTCTTTATTTATGTTTATTTGTGGTTTATTAGCTTTTCTTAGTTATGGTAATTTTCTTGTTACTTTATTGTGGTCAGAATGTCATTTAGTTATTATTTTGATTTATATATTTATCTGATTATTTTATTTATATTTTATGATATTTATTTTGATATTTTGGGTTTATAAAGCTGTTTCAAGTTTATATTTACTAGTGAGATTAATTCGAGGTTATGGAAATTATTATTTTTCCACTTTTAATTCATTACAATGTTAAAATATTAATTTTTTCTTTGTTATTTATACCTCTTTCTTATTATATTTGATAAATACTTATTTAGTTTTTTATTAAATTTGATTATATTGATTGCTATACCTTTGGTTCAATTAGTTATTTTATAGGATACGTTATTTCTTATATGTATATTAATTTTATTACAAATCTGTACTCATGGACTTAATTTTAGGTAGAAGATCTAGTTACTATTCTAACTTCAATTATATTCCCATTTTAATTATTAATTTTTTTATTTATTTAGCTTTTATCTTCTTCAAGAAGGAATTAAATTATATTTGGTTTTTTTTACCACAGCTTAATACCTACAATACTTATTTTTGGTTAGGATACCAATCTGACCGTCTTCATGTTGGAACATGTTTTTTGTTTTATGCTTTATTTTCTTCTTTGCCAATGTTGGTTTGTGTTTTGTATTTTTACTATTTTTATGGTAAATTATCCTTTTAATTGATTTTTATTTTTATTTTTTTTTATTTTTTTTTTACTTATGTAAAATTTTTCAAAATTTTTAGTTCAAATTCCTATATTTTTGGTTTATATTTGATAACCAACAGATAACCAACAGCTCATATTAAAGCACCCATTTCTGAGTCAATAATTTTAGATGGGGTATTATTAAAGTTAGGTGGTAATGGCTTATTCCGGGTTGTTACTTTATTACTTATATCTGGTATTGTTAATAATTTTATATGAATTTGTTTTGACTTAATAAGATTAATAATTTGTTTAGTTTATGTAACAGAGATCTCAAGTCTTTAATGGCATATTCTTCAATAATTCAAATAAGACATGCTTTAGGTGTTTTCATGTTAATTAATTATTGGGCAATATATAATGCATGTTTTGATAGTGGCACATGGTTTATAATCTTCTGGTTTATACTGTTTAGCAAATATACTTACAATATCTTTATGATGAGTTTCGTTAAGATCTTACAATACAGCTGCTCCTTCTTCATTAAATTTAATAGATGAAATAATGTTATTTAATAGTCTTATTTCTTTGCACTCTAAGCTAAGAAAATTTCTAACATCAACAAACGAACAAGTGCATGGTGGTCGTAAGAGTCATTGCTCACAGGACAGAATGACCTGATATTCAAGGTTGCCTCCACCTGGACCAACATACTAAACAACTCTTCGAAGGTACCTGTTCACCAATCCCTTTATGAAAGTGGGTCTTGAAGAACTTTTAAACACCAGAATCCCAAAACCCATCAAAGTGAAAAGAAGCAAAGTCTTGATGAGTCAGATACTACCAAGCTGAGACACTGTATCATTAACAGCTAATTAATGAGAAGGCGATGAAACAAATAGCTACTGAAAATCCATAAGTTGATTGTGCCTATGTGCCACAATCAGAACATACATTAGAAGGCTTACCTCTTTTAACAATGAAGTATTAAAAAAAATCTTTGTATATAGATCTGCACTGCATTGGTGGCACAACACAAAATACAAAGACAAACTTTCAAGACTGCTGCCCTATACACTATAGCAAGTTTGACTGAGAACGAGCCAGCATAGTCTACATCAATTTTGCAAAAGTCTCAACCTGTTTTACTCTCATGGACCATCACAATTTAATAGCAGCAACCAATACTATTTTTAATGGAATTGTAGCCTGGGTCAATCTTTATGTCCACACTAATCAACACATGCACGTACATAGTGGACATTAATTTTTAAATTTTTAGGAGAGATGCAAAAATTTTTAAGGGCATTAATATCTGCTTGAAATCAATTATATGTGTTAGGTTTATACTTGTGCGTGTTGACAAGAAAGTACAAGAGTAAGGCTGAAGTGCAACACCAACCCTGTGATTTTTCAACTACTTGGAAAGACAATAGAATCTTGTTGCCAAATTGTTCATGTTCCAATTTTGCATCAAAGTTAATTACAACAAAACTATGATTTCTAAAAAGACTGGAACCACCTTAATAGCGCATTGTGACTTGTAACACCAACGCTGTGTTGGCTCTTGTAGACATGATGACCCTATCCAGTATACATGGTGGTCCAGCAGCCTAGTCAGTAAGAAATCACGTAAGCACAGTTTACAATATTGTCCTCTGACTAAACATCTAGAAGCTCGCTCCCTCTGTTGGCTACAAATACTTTCAAGTGATGTGGAGATAAGTTTACGAAGGCCAAAAATTACTTGACAGTCACTCCAACCTGTGACTGGCAATGAACAGAGATTCTTTTAACAGGCATTGAAGCACCGCACAACTCTTGACGGGGCACAAATTATTCCTTAACTGATGAATGATACTCTGGACTTCCCACTTAACAACTTAGAAACTGAATTTGTTGCCAGGACTATGATGCATAAGTAACAGACCATGTGGAAACTTACTAAAAAAAAACATCAAATCTTTTTCTAGATTACAGTCTTCTGAGGTGTTTTTATAATTAAATATTGCAAACTAAATAACACTTACTGTACTAGTTTCTCTCCACCATGAAACACAAAATACACCAACATATTTGTTGTGTATGTATATATATATATATATATATGTAAAACAAGGAGAGGTTAGCAAATATATCAAGATAGTAAAGGAGAGAAGTGCCAAGGACCAAATGTGACAGACTAGATATAAATGTGATTATGTGAGATAAATGTGAATTTGTACAGCATGATGTTAGGTAGAATAAAGGCAAGAGAAGTAGAGGAGAGAGGTAGGGCCATAATTCCCTCTTCGGAGTAACAGGATCTTGCGCGAATCTCTGTGACATCACCATGGTAAATATTTCACCCCACAGTATGTGGATGGTATAATGTACAGTGTATGTATAGCAAACACATGTTAATAAACACTAAAATTCCTGATTTCGCCGAAATGCAAAAACTACAGCAAGAAAACAGGCCAGCTAGTGACGTATCACAAATGTCCAAACTACGCAACAATGAAGAAAAGGTGGATTATATAGCCTGCAAAAGAAAAGATTTCGTCAACACTGAAACTGCAAGAATCTGTTCAGTTAATTTTTTTTTCTGATAGTTAAGAACGGGACCTACAAGGGGAGCTTACTTGCAAAAACAGGAAAAAAACTCAAAAATGATACATGCCCTTATTTCTAGCTACCGAATACAACTGAAGATTGTTCTATTAGAGGTGAAAGTTTACAAAATATAACAGTGAAAAGGAAATTAGTTATGGACAATACGAAATCAGTAAAAAGGAAAAAATTTTAATTCCTTCTGCTTCTGACACGAATCTGACCAATAGAACTAGTCCGCAATGGAATGTTGTCCAAGAATTATTATAGAATTGGAAAAAGATTTGAAGTTGTATGGAATGCACAATTTATCGCTGGAAAGAGGAAATAAAAAGGAAAAGACTTTAAAAAATCGCTGAGAAATAAAAACGTGAAGCTGTGACAAGAGCTGATTAACATCAAGATATAGCATAGACGGTGCCCGAAAAATACTTATAAGAAGATAAGGAGGATTTTCAAAGACATTTTTATAACAAAGAAAATAGATTAATACGTAAAAACAAAAAAATTGGGTGTGGTGAGGAGATGACATAACAGTGGCCATAACATTATGGTCAATTTCAAGACAGGCACACATTTATCTCAGAAAAAATGTAGGTTTACCACTATCTGTGTTGTCAATTATTAAAAAATGGGACACCTAACTTGACATGTTTGCCTGGAATTCAGCACAAAATAATTGCGAGTTTGAAAGCCAGATCTCTGTCAATGACACTAAGGGAACTACTAGACGTCATCTCATTCGATGAAATGAAATTAGAAAACAGATGCTGCTATGACCTAGGTGAAGACAGAATTGTCAGCCTATATATTCAAATGCTGTTATTTTTAATAGTAAGAGGTCTAGCTTCTAAGTAAAAACAACCTACATACTGTGATTTAGACAAAAATTTAAGTCATAAAAGCAGTCGAATAAATAACATTTAAAGTAGTTGCTGTTGTAAGTTATATGGGGGTGGAAATCATAGTTTGTGGAAAAGTTAGAATATTTCACCTGACGTTTATTTTCCAAAACTAGCAAAAGCTTCCCAAGCAATATGGGTGCTTGCCGACATGCCCCATTAATAAAACTTCTAAGAAATAATTGAAGAGACAGCAGAGTTCCTCCAGAAGAAACAGATTGACTACCTTCTATTCTTTGGTCTTCGTCATCAGCATGGTCCTATTCAAAGTATACTAGTATGTTGCACTTATTGACACACTCATGACAAGATGAAGTTGAAGAACAAATCTTTGATAATTTTTCTTTATGAAGGCAGTTCAAACACAATTTCTTTTTCTTCGCAAAGCAAAATAATCTTGTGGGTTCTAGTACTGAAAATCTGAACACTAGTATGAAGGGATGTGATGCATTGCACATACAGAAAAACTGCACACAAGTATCAAACAACTGTGAATTAAATTCAGGTAGGGATAGATGTTTCTGTTTTAAAGATTTTACTATGAGATACGGAAACTACTTTTAGGGGTCTACAGTGTTTCTCAACAAATACTCAGAAAGAATTCACATTACAGAACTTTTAACATTATGTTATATCTTACTCTACTACCAGTTTTGAATCCAGGCACATGTTTACTATAATAAGAACGATTTTCCAATGGCTGACCAGAGCCCCGAGTGCAGTATGTGCTGATATTTCCAAACATGAAAGTTAACAGCTACTGTAAGGTACTTAGCGGGTCTACAAAGGCTACCAGCACTTTTAATCGGCAGTCAACATGTGCTGACATAAAAAGATATTTGTTTCTGTAGCATTCTGGGTCTGTGAACTCTATAGGTGTGAAAATAACAGAATGGAACAATTTGTGCTCTAAAGCTAGTAGTCAAGAGTATCTTTCCTAAAAAAATTCAAATTTTTATTTTGTCTCCCACATGAATTACTTGGCTTTGAAAACAGGAAATTTTCATTTCCACCCAAGTTGGAGACCATTATTTTAGAACAGAAAGCTTACGTCAGACCTCTAAATGTAATGTTGATGAAGCAAAATGGGGTATAATGTGTGTTAAAACAGTCATCAGATTGCTAAAATCAGATAGCTGATATTAAAAAAAAATAATAATAACTAAAGAATGTAATAGTATCTTCGTATTTTATATTACACTTAGAAATCCGCCATAAGTAACTCTTTAAAAAATTACATCTTTGTTGTGTAACTCTCAGAAATATGTGATACTTACTTGCAGTGTGCACCTTGTTGTAGCTAAAATTATAAACTAACATTTATTTGTTAACCTAGAACATAATTAATATACAGGAATTTTTAAATCAAAATCAAAATTGGTGCAGGTTCAATTTTGTTTTCAACTTGACAATTTCACATGGAATAACTAAGACATCAGTAGCACCACCCTCAGTCTTAGCAGATACCAGGCTTCACTGTGTATTAATTCTCTTCAAATTCAAAAATGTGTCACTGATGTTTGTCACTGGTAAAGTTTTTTCTTTGTTCCAGAAAGCATCCATGTAAATGTAGTCCACGTCATAGACGCATATCACATCCGGTAAGACACGCACGCTAATAAGCAGCAACGAAAATTTGCTAGGGTCACTAGTTAAATATGCTAATTCACATGCACATTTCACGTGTCCCTCCACAAACTGAAGCCCTAAATATAATGCTTTTATCTCACTCATGATAAACAAAAAATAATTTAACTATATGTTCATCAGTAAGCTCAAGCTTGCCCACATGACCACGTAACAGGTTTGAAGAAGTCCTCACCTGGCACATGGACAGTGTTGTAGCATGTTACGTGTATTTTTTTTTTACGAGAAAACACTTAACTTATTCATATTACATTTATCTACCTAAAGAACAGACATTTTAAACTATGCTTCTGTTTTTAAAAACTAAGCATGTTTGTTAGACACATGATTTTCGGGCCTCTCAAAATGGCTAAAAACTGCATTTTTATTTTAGACTACTGTAGTTACGAAAATGCCACCTGAATTCCTAAAGCGCAAAGCGAGAGGCATGCGTTCGTCTTTACTTCATACTTAACCAAAATAAAATTTTAGGGTCACCGCTTTTAAGTCCCATTGGAAAAAATACTACTAGAACACCAGTTTAACACGCTGCGAATACAAATGATACCTTTCCCTTCGAACGTAGTACTCTACCTCTTATCACTCCACTGTTCCCATGAATTAAATATGGAAATTTGAAACCGGTGAAGACTCCTCTTAAGCATGATCAAGTACGAAATAGCCAACAAAAACAGATTGTGAAGGTAATAAAAAAACTACACCAAACTAACATAAAAATGAACTCACAGCCACTTCCACAAATAAAAATATGAACCCATTAGATTGATGTTCACAAATGGTCCAAACACCACAAGAAACAATGATCACCCACCAGGTCCTCAACGTGAATGGCAAAACAAAATTACTTGAAAATGTTGCATGATTACTAAATAGACTGTAAATATGAAAATAAATTATGATGTGACACTGAAACAGAGATACACAGCAAGATTGCACAGTAGCATTACTCACCGTAATGAAGTTTTCCAAGTGAATGGCTTCATATTGGAAACCCAAGGTTCCAACTCTTGGCAGGAGTTGCCGGGTAAATGCTGCCAACACATCATATCCATGTGTTGGCAGCGGGGAAATTCAAACAATTCTTTGTACACCAAAGTGCTTCATAGATTACCATACATTTGCTTGAAAACTAGTTAAGTCACTAACACACAAAGTACAATTTACATAAGAAACAACCATATTAGTTACCACAAAGCAAGTAGAAATTTAAAAAAAAAATTGAACATTGTGAAACAGCTGCAAAATAAGCACTTCACTTTAGAATATGAATACAAACTCTGTGTGACATGAAAAAAATTTAATAAAGGTTATGTTAGGAGTGAGTTGTCCAATGAATAGTAAAACACTGAATCAACCAAATTCATAAACTTGGATGAAGCTAAGACCATACTTGAATCTAGCTCACGAGTACTGCTTACAACAAGACATTCACAACAAGACATTCACAACAATGAAAGTTTTTTAATGTGTCATCATATGACACATCAAATTAAACTCATTTAAGTAATTTACAACAGAAGTCTGTTATTTGCTATAATGACCACATAATTGTAAAATGTTTTTCTTTTAAACGCTGAAGCATACCATATCCCAAGTAAATCTACAGATGTAAGATGATGCAGAATGCAGACCACCGACCACGCCCTTCCATACAGGGATAAAAGGAGGATACTTTGCATTCTGCTATTTTACTACCCAGGCCTGTAAGGTGAAGAGACTAATTACGTCTCACTATGGTGACTGCTGAGCCACAGAAAAATGTATATGTTTCAAACTGAAAATTTTTGAGTGATTACTGGTGAAAAATGCTTGGTACTTGCACCAAAACACATAAAATTTAAAGATTTAAAACTAATCTTATTTGCACTTTTCTAAGTATTAACAACAACTGTTCTAATATTTATTTGTCAGAATGTCATTTAAGGGGAGCATATATTTTACCAATGAAATGTTCGAAAATGTACATAAAAATTTACAGCTCCCATCAGCATTTTTGGCTGGATGCTACGCTTAAATAAAGCACATTTATAAACCTCTGTTTTGAAGGTTTAAATTTTTGCTTCTGTTAAAAATTTATTCCCAAACATCATATTTAAGATACCCTACAGCAACATTGTTTCACTAACAAATGATCTTTAGTGACCTATTGGTAAAACAGAGTAAGAAATATTAACAATATTGTGCTCATTCAATACTTGCATTACCTGAGATTGGGAGAGTAAGGTATGTCAGCCTCTCCAAATAAAGCACACGCTAATGAATGAATTAATTAATTACTTAATGGATTAATGGATGGATAAATGAATGATATTGTGGGGAGCTCGACATCTAGATCATCTGCACCCACATATTTGTGTATAGTAAAAGAAACTAAAACCTTTCATAGAAAGCATATACACAAAAAAAGGAAGGGAAAAAAGGAACTGGTACTCCACAGGAGTCTTAAGGGCTTGTTACTGAGTTTTTTCAGACTGGTGACAATAACTCAAATATTGTTGGACCAAAAGCTCTGAAAAAATTTGTGTCAACATGCAGTCACACGATGCACAATACTGTGGATGCATTTTTAAAAATAATGTACCATTCATCAGCAAAAAAAATATTTTGCTTCATTTTTGCTTATTTTCACGACAAAAAACGTGGTAATTTGGGTGATGAAATCTTAAAAAACCGTTCAGTATGTGTCTACAAAAAAAATCCTGCTACAAATTATAACATATAAGTGTCAAAACTGTGGAGCAAAATTTTGATATGAGTATTAGGTAGCAATAAAAAAATATTTTCCAAAACAGTGCAAAACTCAGTAACGAGGCCTTAAAAGAATAGCTGCGTATAGATACACAATAACACATTAAAAGAAAAGTTATACATGCTTAAACACAAATCACAACACAGTAAATAATCAGACGTCACAAAAACAGATCAATTCGCAATATATTAAAAAGGGCCCGTCGCACATAAAAAGGACAGCATGTCGCTCATTGATGAACTTTCCTCATCTCAAATTTTCTGAAGGTCGTCACCAATTTTAAAAGTACGACGGGCTTAGTCATATCTGTGACACTCCAACAGGATGTGACGGACGGTCAAGGGAGGGTCACAGACATTACAAACAGGAGGGGGTTCACCACACAGAAAATGTATGTACGTAACATGTGTCCGATTCAGAGACCTGTAACAAAGACATCCTCCTTGCGGGCCAGCGGGATGTGTCGCTTATTGTCAACTGAGTCTTGTACAGCTCTGAGTTTGTTGGTCAGAGGTAGGGAGTGCCATTCCCTCTGCCAAGTGTTCCAAACAGAAACTCATACTATATGCAGGGCATCACACACTGGTACACGATGGCCACAGGACAGAAGACTACATGCTTCTTTTACCACTGCATCTACATCTTCATTTCCCACTATGCCTGTATGTGCAGGCATCCACAGGAAGGTAACCTGTACACCAGCCTGTTCAACCACCCTCAGGTTCACCTTGACCACAGAAATCAGAGGACCCAGATCTTAAGGCTTGTAGTGCACTCATTGAATCGGAGCACATCAAACACTTGCATGAGAACCCGCTTACAAATAAAACACAGAGCTTAAAAAACTGCATACAACTTTTAAACTAAAATACTACCTGACTGAGGGAGACCAAATAAATACCGCTCTGGGCCAACGATAAATGCACATCCAATAGACACATCAGTCTGGAAAATGTCAGAGTAGTCTTGGAAATGTCAAGAGTATTAATAAAAAAAACTCTTACAAACAGAAGAAACAAGTTCATTTAATGTGCCTTGACAATTAAAAATGAGTAGTCATCATTGTAAAGCAAGCCAGGTCAAGCCGCACCAATACCAAATGTATCATCCTAGTAGCCTAGTCATTTTAGCTCAAAATTTGCCATTTGAAAAAAAATATTCATACAAGCAAGGGAATTGATACACATGTAGTTGAAAACCTCCTGAACAACATACTTAAAAGCCCTATACACAATTGAAAACTTTAGCATTTGACTTTAACATTTGACTTTTTACGATAGCTTTCAATACATGGCTTCTTATGGAGCTTTACACAATGGTGTCGCCAAAGCTAAAGTCAAGCAGCTTTGACTTTACGTTTCCGATAAACTGTAACCTAAAGATAAGTCAAGATGGCCATTCGCAAATATCCCAAAAAATGTTTATATGAGTACACTTTTGTCCTCCAGTATTGGGATTTCATGAGAAAATAACAGGTACTTCTTAAACGTACTCGAAAAAACATGGTGAGCAGCGTTGCAGAAATACTCGTAAATGAACTTTAAGTTGCGTCAATAGATAGCGTTGCTTTTGTTCTGAAAAAATTATATAATAATTGAAAAAATAGGGTTTATTATTAAAATATCTACATAATATATGCTTTTACGGTAAATACATAATGATTTATATCACAATATTTCCGTTTCAAAAAACAGATTTCCAATAGTTTCTCAACTGTTGTTTATTTAACATTACACTTGAACTGTATATTGATGAAGTAAGTAAAGTAACGAAACCGTAAAGTCAAATGTTAAAGTATTCAATTGTGTATAAGGCTAAAGTCCCCAAAAATTAACCTTGTGAACGGACGCCATTTTGGAAAATGGCGGCCAAAATCTGTTCTTTTTCATTTATTTCAGAAACCATACCGGTATCGAAAAAATCTCTGTACAAAAAATGTTCAACATACAATTTCCGTTAAAAAATGTACCTATGTACTTTTGCTATCTGTGCTCATTTTGTCGCAAAAGTGATTTAAAAATTTTACAAAATGCACTGAAGCACTGAATGCAGAACAAATTTTCCAATCTTCTTCGTCTTAAATGAGTGCTACGATTTGAAAAATAGTAAGCAGCCATACGTCGGACTATTAAATGTTTGGGAGCACCCTTATTAAATCCATTAACAATGTGATATAACACTAGAATGTTAAAAAGCAATTTGGAGGATTTTTTTTTAAGTGAATAAGTTCTAACAAGAAAGATAATTGAATTGAGACGTGCACTGTTAATTGCCTCCTAAATATCATACTTACTATTGGAAAATTGTGTGGGGAATAACTAGTTTTTTCATGTGCTTTAAAAACTGTAGTTATTATTTTGAAAAAAGTTCTGCTTCAACATTAAAAAATACTAAAAATTAAACTTTTGTATTTTTCTGCAACAACCCATTTTGCCGCAAAATGTGATTGATACATTTTATTCTGGCAACCTATTAATAACCTTTTCTCCTATAAATGTGTACTCTGACTCAAAATTTTAATGGAACCAAATTAAAGGGGTTGAATTAAGAGTAGTATCTAGATGGGTTACATTATAGTCCCTATAATTTGCATATATCAATACTTTATCTAATCTCCTTATAGCTAAGAAATAAAACGCCAGAAACATGAAGTTGTTTATGTTGCAACAATGCTATAGATTTATAATAATAGAGTCAAGTAACACAGATTTGGACTACAAATTTCTGACTTTACATATGAATAAATAACTAAAAAGAGACAATTCCTAGAACCGAAAAAATTATCATACGTAATAAGAAATTTTCTAGCGTAAAACCATACAGTTTTATATTTTCACACAACATTTTGATTTGTAGATATGGTTATTTAACATATAATTAATGCTTTTGTTTCATACAATTGTTTTTAAAGCTTTGTATTATTTCTATTTGATTTTGATTACAATATTATATAATATTAATATGTTACCACTAGCAGTGGTGGCTCGTACCTTTTGAAAATGGGGGTTCACAGTATTGGCCACTTTATTAGGATCACCGATCACCCCTTATTAAGCGGGGGGTCCGGGGGCCCTCGCCCGGAAATTTTTTGGTTTCAAGGTGTAAATTGGTGCATTTTGGGCATTTAAAATCACATAAAGTAACGAACTTCCAGTTGGCGAAAATATCAGCAATTTTTTCCAAGTTAATGTGGGGCGATAGTCAAGTCCTTATCTCAAAAATATCCCCTGATACACCACTCACACTGATAATATAGCAATTGTTTGGAAATGCGGTGTAAACTCTTTTTAAAATAAATACAAAAGAATGCCATAAAATGTAAAGCACACAATATTTTGATAGTATTTTTTTTGCAAGAGTGTTATTTTATCCCAGATGTTACACAGTTACACTCTTAAATGAGGCCTATAATTGTATTCGTGGTTCTGTTGGTACTTCGCAATAAGTTCGTATACGTATATATTGTATTCGCAACAGCATTAACATTTACAATATTTAAATACAGAATTTAAATTTTTACATTTTTAAGCACCGTAAGTTTATAATATTTTTTCTTTTAACTTATTACATTCCTTGAGCACAAAATTATGATTAAAGTACAATAGTATTGTAAAAATACGGCAGTTATAAATGTAATTTAGCTATTCATAATTTTCCTTTGACTGTACTTTTTTTTTGCACTACGTTATAGGCTACATCTTTTCTTAATTTGGAATTACTCTGAATAACTCACTGTGAAATGAAGCTGAACTATTCATTTAACCTAACAATGTTAAGATGAACAATTTAGGAACTCTGTTTTTTAACAACATATGAAAAAAATATTGGGAGAGTATTTACAATGTTATCGAAATGCTTAAGTGCAGTTCTTATAAACTAAATCTATCCTTCTATCTTTTTTAGAAGAAAATAATTCGATGACCATGTCATTAAAAT
>PNEQ01104367.1:0-14563 GCA_003012365.1 Medauroidea extradentata
GTTCCATTACATCAGGGAAGTTGTGAGCAGGAATGATTTTGTCCTATCATATCTATGTAGTCAGGAAATGCCTGCTGATATGCTTACAAAGGCACTGCCACTGGCTAAACATAAGTTCTGTGTAAATAAGGTAGGATTAAGTTAAGAGTTAAATGTATCACTAGATTAAGGGAGTGTGTTGTGTGTTTTGTTTTTATAATCAAGTGATATATTTGTGCTGTCTGTGTACGTGCTTTGTTATGCACTGCTGTTTTTCTTTTGTTTTGTAAACATTGTAGTGGTGGAATCACCTACTCTGCTATCTGGTGTCAGTCGATATAAACGTGTGGTGTTGTATCGTCTCGTTGGTAGTAGCCGATGTAACGTGACAAATGTTTTTCACGATTAAAATGATTGGTGACTGAGTTACTAATGTTTCTCATTAATTATCAACATAGAGTTTATGATGGCTCCGTATCCCGTACCACAAGGGAATTTTTAAATCAAATAAGTATGAAAAAAATCAGCGACACTGAGCATTATAAGATGGTGGTCCAAGATAGATATGAAAATTGCAAAATTAATTTCAACATTTAGACTTCACAATTTGATACAAATAAATTTGCTATAGCAGCTACTCATATGCTCGTTAGCAATTATAGGGATGATAACTACTTCAAGCATGAATAAAGCCATTTCTAAAGGTGAAGTTCATAAAATATAGACATCTTACAAATGGCATTGATGATGGCTTGAGGTTCACTCCAAAACTAATTTAATTTATAACAAGGAAAACTGCCTCTTTTTAAATTGGCAAACTATTTAACACTCAGGGCCTATACAATTACCTCTCTAAGCAAACTAGAGTTATGAAGTTATGATGGCGGTAGATATTCCCTTGGCCCAAATCTCCTCTGGGAAGACATCCCACATCCATCTTCAGCCACGGGAGACAAAATCAGAAAGGAGCGAATTCAATAATTCGCACAACACTTGAAAAATTTGGACATGCAGTCCAGAGAGAGGTCAATCACCTAAGTGCATAGAGAATGCAGTTCCCAGAACATGCTTACTCATGAAGCCAAGAACCCCTTACAAATAAATAAATAACAGAGTTAGCTTAAGTAAAAAAATTAAATTATAATAAAATAAAAATTACTGAATTTAAACAATACTGTCCAGGTGAGGTTAAAATACAGTAAAACTCTGTTAAGAAGTTTCTGAAGGGACTGAAAAATTCACATTATTAACAGGGAAAAACATCTTAAAAGGGCAAATTTACTATTGTAGTAATGGAAGTGGTAAATATAATTTAAACTTATTAAAGGGGAAAACTTTTTAAGTGGGAACTTCTTAACAGAGTTTTACTGTACTAAATAATTATATTGGTAATCATTCAAAGTGCAAATAGTAGTAATAAAAATATTGGAATACAAACATACAATGAAAAATATTCATAAGCAAAATACAGTAGAACCCTGTTATAATGTTTCTGAAGGGACTCAAAAAATGTTTACATTATAAATGGGAAAACATTAATAAGAGAGTAATGTCCTATTATAAAGCAGTTTTAGGGATCAAATAAAGGTAGCATTATAGCCAGGAAAACATTAAAGTGGGAACACTATAACAGGGTTCTACTGTATACTGTAATTCCATTATAGAACATGTAAACAACAAAAATATGTATTCGTTGTTTTAAAATTTTGTATTTAAAAGAAAATTTGCTTGCAAAAATTAATTAACTTCAGTAACATGGTCGTTACGATTAACGAATGTTGGAAAAGTAAAAAAGTAACTAGTGGCCTAAATAAATGACAGAAAGTAACTTGTGCATAATTAAGTGACTTTATGTGACTGACCTTGAGGCATGTGTCAGGGAAGATGTCTGATGCATCTTTAAGCACTTTGCCACAGGCCATGCACACACGTGTACAATAACAGACCTAATTTTATACTGTACAGGCACGAGGATGTGAAGTGTGTTGGAACACAGATCCTGTGTAAAGTATCATGCACGGAAGCCTTCATTGGCAGTTTACTATCATAGCCACGCCATTACAATGAACTGAATAAACTACTTGAGTATTATGTATATTTCCTGTATCCTTTTTTGCTGTAATTCAAACGTAAAAAAAAACGTAGTGATTTGTACGTATAGGGTAAATATGGTAGTACAGAAACAAACACATTCTACTATATTGTGTAACTTCATAGGGCGTATACATACACCTTTGTCACAAAGAAAAAATAAAGCTGAGTCACTTTACCTAATCGATAAATTAGCAGTAGTTAATGGTAGGAAAATTACACAGTGAAATAATATTTTATAATTCAGTAGACAAATGTCTTACAAGTAAAACATACTCTAGAATAGTGAAGGCTGTTTACAATTAAGTGAAAACAACTGAGGCCATCGTAGTTATTTTTTCTGATTTTTATACAAAACAGTTTCACGCAACTTCTAAAATGGTGTACCTATTGTCTTCAACGCAACAAAAATTTAAAGCCTTAGGCCAATAAAATGTGTGTATCGGTTATTATTTTATTAGAAGTCAGTTTAAAATATGTTCATTTTACCATTAATAACCTATTAGTAAGCACTCATAATGTCACAAAAAATGTAAATACTGCTGTGCTCAACTATACTACGCATACATTAGTGACCATCACATCAATATTTAAATTTTTTAACCATAGATAAGCACTCTTATTTTTAATTACACAGAATTGTAGGCCCACTAAGAGGCACACCTTGGGCTCTGTATTGAGCAAACCAATCAACAATTGCCTTCTCCAGATCAGCGTGGGTCGAGTCTTTTGGGCTTCAGAGTGCAGCCCTCCCTTTCGAAGGCATCCACAATCACTTCCCGGTATTTCCAAATCTTTAATATGGTAAACGACGATAGCATGTGCCGCCGCGCCATCTCGGTTTTTGAGAGCTTCACTTCTTTAACCTCTCTAATAATAATGAACTTTTGGCTCAACGAAACAATATTACTTTTGTTTAAACTCAGTTCGTGAAATTAATAAATTAAAATTGTCAAAAAAACATGCAGGGTTATCAACAAATCGAAAGCAGAACTACAGTGCAAACTGTATATAAAATAGTCAGAATAGCATAAGGTGGTCATCAGTATTTGATACAGTAAATCCAAATGCATTCCGAATTCGAAAACCAAAAGAAAAGCCAAAATCAAAAAACAGAAATATGTATCGCAAAACGTAACAGAAACCCAAACACCACGACCGGACTATAACTTACTAAAAAGTGAGGTGAAGCAATCAAGGGACTAGTAGATGAAAGGGTAAAGGTGTAGACGGTGTGTAACTTGCTCTGTTATTGGTTGATTTATTGCTGTGCTTGCATGGTCACTAGGCACCAGATGTGATACGAGAAATGCTGACTGGCAATATTTTAGAAAAGGGGAAGGGAGGAAGACGTAAGGCGTATAAGATCATTGCTCCATGACGTTCTATTGCTTCGCACGTAGTGCAGGCAGTCTGCCCTCAGGTGCTGTACAAAGTGCTTATTTCAAATCACAACTTCATCGGTTTATGATCAATTTTTGTAGTTTCTTTTTTGTTTTTCATCTCACGACATGGCTGTTACAGGAAGTAACCCTACAAACCACATTTTCATTTTTATAGATGCAAGAACTTATTTATAATCAGTTTTTATTGTAATTTTCTTTTTTATTAATTTTTCATATTTTTTGACAGTTCCTGAAGTGTCTCTCGGAAAATTGCTGCTTCGTAAAATCCAGTGTACTATTAAAATCAGGGTTCTACTGTAAAAGGTATTTACGTAACGTAGAACACAAAAATTTCACTGACCAATGAAATTAAAGGTGCAACGATTTTGAGAGTGGTGAATACATAATAAATGCACTTTGTGTCGATTCACAACACTGTTAACTTTTCATGTAAATAAATGTAACATAAAATAATGTTTGCTAATGACATAAATTTGAACACAGTCAAAATGTACTGTTATTGCCTATACTAATATTCAGGTATAGTATATTTTCGATTTTTCATGGTAAATTTTATTGGTGTGGTTTATATTTACAGCAATACAGTATACAGTAAACTTCCGATTTAACGACCCTTCACGGTTCCCGGGAATAGGGTCATTATTTCGGAGGGGTCGTTATTAGAATTTTGACAAATTTTCGGCGATTCTCAACCTCTAAAATGTCGAGATTTACCGTTTTTTATCATTGAATCGGCGTTCACTTGTCTTTGGCACAAAAATTACTCAAAATTAAGCAAAAGCGTGGCCAGGAATATATATTCTTGCGGCCGCAACAGCCGTTTTTGGAAGTTATTTGCAAGAATACCGCAACAAAGTTTATTGAAATAGTAATATTTTTCAGTAGAGCGAAGAATTTTGAATAAATAGATACACTGGAAGCGGATATATGACCTTCTTTGGCTCGAAATTAAGCAAAAATGTCGCCGGGAATATATATTCTTACAGCCGCAATGACCGTTTTTGGAAACCATTTACAAGAATACAGCAACAAAGTTTATTGAAATAGTTATATTTTTCTATAGAATAAGGTATTTTTAATAAATGGCTACTCTAGACGTGCATATAAGACCTTTCTGTAGCTCAACATCGATCATGAATTCATGATAATGAAACATGCATATCGTCGGCAACGTAAATTAAGTGCTAGTAATGTCGGCGTTTCGAAACTATTTACAAGATACTATCGCAAATTTGTTGATTGAAATAGTAATTTATTTCAATAGACACACACATTCTGAATGAATGTATGTAATGGTTGACATCTAAGACTTTTCTTAGACACATCAGGCACAAACTTTGCCAGCAACGATAATTCTAGTTGGCACAACATACGTTTTGATAGAGCTGTTTGCCTCCTGGTACCTTGTCTTTGCAGCGAGTGACCACTCACACGTGTACAATAATTTGTGTGCGCAAGGACCTAACTGGAAACTGGTTAGTTTAAAAATAACATACACAACATGTCTAACCTATGTCACTTGTGTCTTTTTTTTTACCGCTACCTAGTCACAGCTCCTGACGCTCGCTCAGCAGATGGGACGTGATGATAACACTACTCCCTTTGTTTTGCAGTTCTTTCACTTCTCTAGCTCGGCCAGCCATGTGAAAATAATCTGCTTGTATAATGATTATACTCTGTGCAAGATTTTTTTTGACACTTCACCAATGTGCATGGAGAGGGATTTGATACTCAGTTTTAATTAGTTCACCAACAGTAAACAATTACAAACATCAAGATGTTTATCATTGTTAATAAACTTGCATAACACATTCACAGAAGAACTTTAAACGTACACAATGCTGTTTCACATTTTATTTTCACCGAGGTATACAAGTGTATCCACAGCTGTTATTTATGGTCGAGGCGATTGCGTGTGCGTGCGGACTAGTGACTCACACCACACGCGCTTTTGTCAAGTGTCGTACTGCCCTGTGCCACGCATAACTGAGACATGCACCCGACGTTTGGTAGTGTCAATTATGACCTGTCCTGCTTTCACTTGTTAAAAGAATAATGATTTATAAACATTACTGTGTATACATCATTAAACGACATGATGGTAATTATATTTAATAACATTTAGTTAACAAAACGGAAAACATAATAAAGCTTAAATAAACACTACGTATAATCGTAATATCACAGGCACAAAGACAGACTACCATATCCAAGGGCATGAGAAATTAGTGGCAAAAAAGTTACGCATGCGCACATGATGAAAAAGGGGTGAGCGAACGACCTTATTGGAGTGGTTGGCCGGCACCCGCTGGAGGGAAAGAGACAGGCTGGTCGTCGACCAGCTTGGGAAAGGAAAGGGGCATTCGGGCCGGCCGGCTGCCATCGCGTCACGCAGGAGGAAGGGGCAGCACGTATATTTTTAGATCAAACATGCCGTGTACGTTTTCGAGCAATAAGTGCAACCATTTGCAGCCATAATAAATGCAACGCCTTACTCTGCTATTTTCTTTGAATTAAAAAATTAAAAAAAAAATTTTTTCTTCCCACGGTTCCTGGGAAAAGGGATGTTACTTCGAGTGGGTCGTTATTCCCGGGGTCATCAAGAGTTGACTGTACTGTATTTTTTAATGTGGCACAGGGTGCTATACATACTATGGAGCATGTATACAAGGTTTTTATTTAAAAAAATTACAACAGAAAAACATATTCCATGTACATACTACCTGCAGGCATGAGTTCCTACATGTGCAGCTATCAAATCTGGAAAATATTAATGGTAACTTACATGTCACAACTTGAAAATGTGATAATTGTTGTAGTCATCTAAATAATCATTAACAGTAAAAACATTTTTAAAAATTTCAAAAGATAGAAAAAAACTGCTTCTTCAAACCAAAAATTAATGGCAAAGTTTCTTTTAATATGTAACAGCACTAATCAAAAAGTATTAACGAAAAAAAACACCCTTTATCAATACCATATTTACAGTATGAGAATATGTGTAATACTGACTGCAGAATTTTAAATGTGTTTTAAATCAGAACAGAGTCATAGTTCATCCCATTTTTTGACAGTTTCTATGGCAGTGTTTTATAGCTACGGCCCACTGTCTGCACAGTTCGGTTTCAAGGGTTTTACCTGTTGACATTGTTATATTTGTGTTTCTTCGTTCAGTAAGTTAATCCATGGTTTGACGAATAAAATATTGTGGATTAAGTTTTTTAAATTACTTTTAATGGCTGCCAAAAAAAAATTTGTTTCTGGGTCAGACTATACTAACAAAAATAACATTTAAAGGTAACATTTGTAAACTAGCTCTGCTTTTGCTTGACCAAAAAAAAGTATGATTTTCCCTGGCTGTGAAACACCACAAAATTGTAATGCAGGTAAAGTCATTAAGAGATTTGTGTTTCTTCAAAACATTGATTACAAGACACCAAAAACATATTTCCTTGCTATCACCAGACTACCTAATTATTGATCTGGACCAATGTACATTAGCACATCTTGTATTGTTTATAAATTGATTGCTAGAAAACACAATGTAGACATTTTGAAGTTCGAAAAATAATCAAAAATGTGTCACAACTGAAAAATTACAAATGCATTAAAAACAACAAATTTAAACTTCAATATTTATATTATTAAAATAGTTTTCTTACAGTAAACAAATAGAAATTTTGTACAGTTCACATGTGTAAAATGATTAAGACTATACATTCGAGATATCATATATATGCAGTACAGCTGCACCATAATTACAAAGATGCAACTCCAGAACATCTGTAACCCCTTCTGTGAGGCCGAATCCAGTAAATAAATGAACTTTTAAAACACCATTAACACAATGATAATGTACAGTACATACTGTCAGTCACAATCTATACAATACTTACTACTGATTGTTCTGTGACTTTTCAATCACAAAATATGTGTACACACGCTTCACTACCAACATTTCATCACAAGCGATAGAAACTGTATTCAAACAGTAATAACTCCAAAGTGAAAAACGTAAAACAATCCCTGTATGAAAGTACAGTACTGAATACAGGGAGAATTGTACAGAACGCGAGGTTGCTAGTCGACAGAATGATACCAGTGCGCTGGCACTCACTGTGCGGCAAGGGGAGACATACCCACATTATGGGGGTCGAGGATTGTCACTGGGCCAGTCTCCAGGTTCTTGAGCAGCTGTGAAACCCAGTGCTTGGTGGACTTGTCGTCCTGCAGACAGTTTGCAAATGTGCCGTCCCGCAGCTGGTCAGGCAAACACTGGCGCAGTGCCTCCCGCGCCCTACAACAGCCATCACTGAACACTCACTACCGGCTTGTGAAACATTCACAGCAGTGGAACCTCGTTAATACAAACCCTGTTAATACAAAGTTCTCATTAATACAAAGTGATTTTTATTCCCCTTGGAATGGGACAAGGAATGACTTATTTACTTTAATGTTTAACAAAAATTTTGTTTATGCATTAAACCATGAAATATCATGTTCTCAAGTAAAAGGAAGTCATTGTGGTGAAAAGACCATTTGATTTGTGGGGATAAACAGAGTGACTAAAAATTTAGAAACTTTTTAAGTTTTTAGTGAACAACTGTTAATACAAACCTCATTATTACAAAGAGCCAAAATTTTGGTCCCTTCAGGTTTGTATTAAAGAGGTTTGACTGTACATGCTGACAACACCAACTCAATAAAAATTCTCAAATAATATCCTCCTCATTAACTTTTGACAAGACTGGAGCCAAGATCAATTTTTACTTGAAATTTTCTATAATGGCTAAAAAACAGACTAATACTACATGTTTCCCCAAAAAGACTAAACACACAAAAATTTTAGATCACTCTATACAGACACTTCCTTAGATTGATACAAAACTTGAAGGTAAAAAGTATCAACTCAAAGTACAGTACAAATAAAATTACTGATGATATGACTGACATATGTTGAAATTCTCCCATTATGCCTTCTACCTTTAATGTACCAATATGTCCAAACATATAATGATAGTTAAGTTCATAAAAACTACACACATACATGACAATGCACATGCACTCACACATATGTATAGATGATTCACAGTAACGCGAGCACTCTTGAAGACCATCTTGTCTAGAATAATCACTAAAAAATATTATTTATTTTGAACTCAAACAATAACTTTTCAATGGTGTACAATCCACATACTTTGATTGTTACTTACGCTGCTTTGTTTACATTAAAATGTGGCAGGAAATTATGAATTATCTGAACAGAAAAATGTAATTATGGTTTTAAAGTGCTCACTTTATTCTGAATGACCTGTATCATAGTCACTTGCGTATGTCAGCTCTTTTTCAAGAGCTAACGAGGATTTTTAAATCATGTCCACATGAGATTTTTACAGCAGGCAATGCAAACTTGGCCACACCTGGCAGAGTAGACGAATGAATGTTGCTACAAGAAACTAAGATTTGACTTTGAACTGTCAATTCTCCTATAAAGTGAGCGAGCTACTTTGGTTAGCAGTGAGGCCTTTAGCGCTGGTGAGGTGTGACAGGAGGTGAGTATAGAATAGTAGCAGAAAGAACACGTGGGGGAAACGGGAGATCCCTGAGAAAGCCCTCTGACCATCAGCATTGTCCGTCATGATTCTCGCGTGCAAAAATCCGGAGACGAACCCTACAGGGAATCTAACCCAGATAGCCTGGTTGGAAGGCAAACGATCTAACCATTCGGTCACCGCTGCCCCCTTCTCCCATAAAGCCACATAGTTTGTACGTGGATACGAATGGGAGAAATAAAGACTGCTGAATGAACCAAGAACACATGTAAACATTAACAAAGCAGATCAGTAGTCACACAGTTTAGATAAAATCCTTTTAGGCATCTGAAGATTTATTGGTGCTGTATGGGTTATGTGTAGGCACTCTAGTATCTTGCCATACCTCTGCCTATGTGTGCACTTCAACTTTTGCCAAACAGGGTTTCTGGTGGACACCACACCCACGTCTTGCTTATTCTTATTTTACTGGCCTGAGAAACTTGTTGAACGTATCACCCGATAGCAGGCTCCATAGCCCACCACAGTGAATAAGCTACTCATCACTTGCCCTCTAAGCCCCAACAAGGGGTAAGGATACACACCCCTCTTCGGAGGGGAAGGAAAAATCAGACACTTAATTGATCTCATGCAACAACCGGTGGCAGGTCAGGCACCTCCAACGTAACCCGTAATAAATTCAGCCTCACTGCCAGATCACCAGCTAATTCCGTACAGTACGCTGGCCCACTAGAAAGAAATTACAGAGTGCAACCAGCAAAATCCTGGGTGTCGTCACATCCTAGCACCTCTGACCCAACCGCAGGCCGGTAAAGTTGTCGTGACCTCCACTAACAGCCTACAAAAACCAACTTAAAACAGGCGTTCATCTAGTGGAGACAGAGGCAACTGAATACGTGGCAGAGACAAAACTCTGAGTGGTGGGAGCAGGAGCACACCTAATGCCCCACCTCACCCAGCCGCTGAGAGACCAGCATCTACCAGGTGTGGCCTACTATGATGCTGATCGAGGTGAACATAGGCAGGAGAAGAGTCACCTCACAAAGCACACAGCAAACTTTCAGCACGTGCAGAAACAACTAATATCTCTGGCTTCCAGCCTGCAACAGCACCTAGCTCAAGAACATTAATGGGTCTGGTCCCTAGGTTTCAGGCCAATAGCAGTGAGAGTGATAAGCCAGGTTGCAAGAAAATACTCTTGCCACTATAAAACCATACACATGATTATCTCACAAAAGCTTACTACAAATTTCTGCATTAATTCACAACAACATTTAAAATGACAAACTGGAATTTAATTTGTCATTAAATTACTTTCGTAACATTTAAAAACAAACAAAGAATAATTATTATCACAACTGCACACTTACCGTGGATTATCAGAGAGCCTCAAGTAACATCGCACAACATGCTTCAACAAACGCGTGGAGTTTTCTTTTGCTAACGCAAGCACCATTTTACCCTGCAACACACACAATCTAGCTTTTCAAAACATTTCACCATCAATGTGAATTATTTTAAAAATAAAAATGGTCTCCCAAAAGAACTGTTTCAAGATCATAACATTCTGTGTTATCTAAGAATTAAAAATAATGGACAAATGATATTTTATAGCAAACCTATCATTGATCCACAACAATTTTACACTACTTGTGTTTCGACTGAGTAACATATCCAACCAAAATCTACAAATAAGATGCACATGAATACAACAGAAAAATTCACAGGGATTACCAAAATAACCACAATGAACATTTACAGACACATTTATTTAAATGAAACCACTGCATTTATTTTAAGATTAGATCTCAAATTACAAGTTTGAATACCCAAAGTTTTAACCTGATGTTTTTTAATACATAAAAAACTTAAAATTTCAAAGAAAAAATTTTAATTAATATATTGTCTGAAAGGGTTGCACATACAAAAATCAAACTGCCACCACTACAACTTGACCTTTGATAGGACTAAAGATTGCATACTGTTGCAGTTGAAAGACACTATCTTTCCTATGTAAATTTCTTGTGCAACTAAGACCCTGTTCAAAATCAGGAATACTACAAAACATAACATTACAAGTACATATAAATTTTACTATTCCTGTTAATCTTAGAAATTATTTTCCCAAGCAGAATTTTGAGAAAAATTACATTCCCAATACTGAATCAATCAATTCTTTAACAATTACCAGTATGCATACTGCACATCATGTTTACAAAATTAATTCCCACTCAGATGCAGACATGTAGACTCTCTACAATGAGAAGCAAACAAAAACGATTGTTGTAGGCTTAGGCCAGATATGGGCAAAGACATAGAAGCACTCTGGGAGCACCAAGATCTCAGGCTCGGAGCCACGGCGAGAGCATATTGACCCTCTCGCTCTCCGGTGCAGTAGGAAAGGAAGGAAAGGGAGGGGGGACACAGCGTAGTTCAGCGATAAGAGCACTGCAAGACGCACTGTGTTTGGTTTTTGGCGAATGGGACTTTATGCACAGTAAAGGAACGAAGGGAAACAGACGTGGCAGACAGTAATATGGTGCACGGAACATGTCACCCATCATTAGTTATCGAACCCTCAATGTGTGCGGTCGTACAAAACGAGCAGAAAAAAAAATCCACAACTTAATTCCACCTGGGAGTTGGAGCTACTTGTTTGCGAGTATTGCAACGGTGCTCAATGCCTTGTTTGTAATACCATTTTCGGTTATTTAAAAAAATCGAACTTGGAGCTTCATTATACAAACAGTAATGCCGCCAAATTTGAGAAGCTTAGCCAAGATGAGCGAGAAGTGTTCGTTAAATGCAAAAAAAAAAAAAAGAAAGAGATGTAGAAAGCAACGTAAGTACCAGTATTTCACTGTACGCCACTTATTTTAAAAAACAAAACAAGAAAATAAAGATGAGGCCATACTTTTTACCCTATTCTTTTAGTATTGTCAATTGTTTTTAGGAAGATGTCAGAAAACCTGAATGTGTGATTCGGGCCAGCTAAAAAGCGTCTTTACGCCTTGTTCGAACCGGGCTGCCACTTTCTTGCTCTGAAGTGGCGAAAGAGGGTAGTGCAAGACTCAGTTTCCGAACTGCAGCCGACACTGCTTCGAATGGTGGATTCGGTACCGCTGTCGAGAAAAATGATAACTCGCCGTACCCAAGACATGACCACTGATTTGTGTGAACATTTGAAAGAATCTATCAAAACTCTTGAAATGTACTTTATCGCCTTGGATGAGTCCACAGACGTAAGTGATACTGACCAACTTGCGATTTTTGTACGTAGCATTGACGGCAATCTTTAAGTCCACAAAGAGATTTCAGATTTGGTACCAATGACAGATACCACAACTGGGCAAAATATGTTCGACAATGTTGACAAGACGTTGAGTAGGTATGAACTAACTTACAGAAAGTGACAATGACTGGAAAAAACACAGGGTTTTACGGTTGCTTAAAGTGAAAAATTACTAGTGACAGTAATGAAGATCTTCTTTGTCTTCTCATTCATTGTTTGGCCCACCAAAAAAATTTTGTTGCAAAATCCTTTGCAATGGATGAAACCATGAAAGTTGTTGTTAAAACAACCAATGTTCTCCTTTCCCATGGCTTAAATCACCGCCAGTTCAAATCCTTCCTAGAAGACCTACAATGTGAATATTCAGACCTAACTTACTTTTCTGAAGTACGCTGGCTAAGAGTGGTAAGCTGCTTGAATATTTTTTCCAACTTGCCCCTGTGATTGATTTATTCATGGATATGAGACAACAGCCTGTACCTCAACTTTCTGATCCCAACTTCCTCACAAATTTAGCATTTCTAACGGATATTACCTGACACTTCAACAAACTGAATGTACAACTTCAAGGTCGTGATACTCTGATCACCACGATGCTCAATCTCATTGAAGCTTTCAAAATTAAACTAAGTTTATGAATAGCTCAACTTCGCGTTAAATAAGTGTCAAACTTTGGATTCCTGGCAACCAGAAACAACTATTTGACCCCGGAAAGAGTGGAAAAATACGTCGGACTTCTTGATTCACTGCTAACACAGTGCTAATTTTCCACGTACCATTTTCAAACGATATTGAACTCAACAGCCTTTCTGAAGATTTGTAGTGCGAGATAATTGAGCTTCGATGTGATTCAGAGTTAAAAGACAAGTATGACAGAAGGAATAATTTCTTACGATTTTATGAAAACTTCCCTCTGTCAAGGTTCCCACTACTGCACAAAAATGCAGTAAAGATTATTTGCATGTTTGGCTCTACGTATGCGTGTGAACAACTATTTTCGATCTTAAGTTCTACCAAGTCTAAATGTCGAGGACGATTAACCGATGTTAACCTCACCACCCTCCTAATGATCAAAATCTCTCTATCCCTGGCACCCCGTATCCACAAGCTTGCTCAGAAGAATCATTCTTTGTAATCAGATGTCGGTTGCCTTCCTTTTGTTTGTAAATAATGTACTGTATGTTCTATAAAATATATGTAACTCAAAAAAAAAATGCTTTGATTAAAAGCGCCAAATTTGTAAATATATATGTTCCTGCCAATAAACACCTTCGCATTTACGAATGCTTTACGATTTTCATTAGCATATTCACCTATCAAACTGTGTGTTCATTTATTAAAACTGAACTCGTATTTAAGTGAATGTAACAGCACCGCAATGCGCTATGGAACAGTCTGCCGTTTGTTTACTTTGCGTTATTCAACCACCACCGCCACCACACCACACTTCGCTAGACCTCCTCCGTTCTGTGAGCGAGCGGCTGAGCTGTGCCGTGGCTAGTCATTCCAGCTTGAAATCTCAGCCGCGGCTTTAAAAAATGCAGGAGCGATATCCCAGAACGGATCTCATGCCCTTGTCTGGCTTAGATATAATGACCTGTTGAGGGGTTGAGTGCAAAGGTGGTAGGTTTTGAAAAAAAAAAAAATTAATAAAACTTGATAAGTATCATAAAGAGATAAAGTGTGAAATTTTACAGCTGGGAGAACAGGTACTTGATTCTACAGAAGTTTTTAAAGATACAGCTGCAGTAGAAGACTTAGACCTAAAGGAAGGTACGGTGCTAGAACTGCAAGATATAAAAGAAAGTAATTCTCAGGCTGATGAAGGTGAATGAAGCCAATCGAGTAGCTGAGTGTGACAGGGTCTTCATGAGTGAAAGGCTTTGCTAGTAGACCTAAAAGTAGACATCACACATTTTGTACTTGGGAAGTAAGAAAAACATGGGATATGGATACCTACATTTTGCATCCAACCACCCTAAAAGCACAAAAACTGGCATAATTCGCACACTAGCCAACCGAACTGAGATTATTTGTTCCAACTAGAAATCCATAGCTGAAGAACACAACCAAATAATAAAAGAACTCACAGCCAATGGTTACCCAACAAACACCATCAAACAGCATATGAAAACAAACAGAACACTTAAGCCCACAGAAACAGAAAAGCCATCAGGAACCCTAGTTATTCCGTATGTTCGAGGCCTTTCTGAAAAAATAAGACGTCTAGGAAACAAATACGG
>PNEQ01104373.1:0-16846 GCA_003012365.1 Medauroidea extradentata
GTACAAATAAATGGCTTAGTACAATAAGTCGAAAATGTAGATACGACTATATTAATAATAGTTTTATTTAATAAAAACACTGCAGATACAATATTTTACACTAGTAATTGACTCAACGAATCGTTGTAAACAAGAAAACATCTTCATCTCATTTTCGGCAATTTTGTCAGTTACCACTTCTGTGCCTAGTAGGGCAGTACAGATGTTAGTGCGGAATTCCTTGTCAGTAAGATTTCAAAACAATCCGTACGAGGAACGCCGTCGCTAACTACTCCATTGTTCTGTAAGCCCTTGCGGCGCTTAATTACCTGCGAGCCACGCTCTCGCAACTTTGCAGCTAGCAAAAAATAATATGTAGTTCGTTACCATTGCTGTCTATACTACTCCAAGAAAGAAATATTCTCCTGAAGATTTTAAATAACAATACAATTATCTTTATATAATTATTTACTTGAATGTTCAGAGGCGCAGCTAGCTAGGCAGGGCCGACTTCTCTTACATAACCAATATAATAACACAATTCTAAAAATAACCATTATACATAAATGTTACACAGGTTTTACATATAAAAGTACAAGAATATACTTGCATGCGTAAATATGTAAAGACAACTCATGCATAGATATATAATATGACAATTTCTGGAAAAGTGTAGCCTCGTATCATCTAATCCAATAGAGTGACTATATATAGTTTTTTTTTACTTGAAAGTACAGAAACCTTTAAAATTTCTGTCCTCAGATGTCAAACTGTTCCACGCTTTTTTCGCTGAGACAACAGTGAAGGAGCTCGAATAGAATTCAGTCTAGTTTTACAAGCGAAAACATGTAAACTAATTTGCCAGAACATATTTCAGTAAAATCAAATAATAACATTAATTTAAAATAATATTTTAATGCCTATTAGAACGGAAGGAAGTAACATTTGTGACCACAGTTGATGCAAAGTTTACAGGAATATCAAACAATCTAATCAGTCCTGCAACTTTTCTAACTGTATTTATAACCTATGTTTCAAATTAAGAAAACAACAGTCCTTGATAATTTTACCTTGAACTTTGGTCTCATTGCAGAGTAGCTTCGACGTAAAACGCTATTAAAATAACAGTAGAGCCAAGAGAAAATAGGGACGGTTGCCATCGAGTGTTGTGTTAGAGTTATAGGTCTTTGTTGACCCAATGTCGGTTGGTTTATAGAAAACTTCGGGCATTATTACACGTAGTACGTACCAAGATCGACTCTCGGAAACATTATATAATTTCGTATTTGACGTCTAAATGAAACTTACTTCGCCAATATCGCTTGTGTCTTCGTACCAACACGAAACATTGCGGTATACACATTCACTTCAATAACAAGATGGCACATTCTGAAATATAACGAATCATAATTCAAGTTTTGGAAGACTAACTAAGGGTTCTTGTTGATAATGCACTTCAATTAACGCAGTTTTTTTTTACTTAAGTGATTGAAAGAATTTAACTTGATGCAAATTTCTTAATTTGTTTCAAAACTTGAGAGAAAAGCTATTTAACAGACAAATATGTAGGTAAGGTTTGTTACTGCCATATTTTACATTAAAATACGTCATATTTTCTTCTCACTAAACATACCATCGTCAATGATTTGAATATGATCGTACTTTCTATGATATATGCGACACTGAGACTTAGCCATAAAATTACCATTGAAGAAAGTGGTTATGAGTCAGAGCTTCAAGATGTTTCCAAAAAAGGAGTCGCAGATAATTATAAAGTTCTAAGAGAGAAGCTCGTAAAGTATCCACATAACATAGGAGTCAAGTTACCTCACTACTCGCAGTATTGAATGAGACGAGAACCTTCTAAAATACCCAGGACGATAGGAAGCCTTGGTAATGGCCAAGTCCTGTTCTTAGTTATATTACTGCTGTCATATATGCAGATGTCGTAACGATTGGCAGGCAGTAAAATTTATGTAGGCTGCGCATTGCGACATCGGCCGTTCTACTCCATAATGACTGGCGTGTAAAGGCTGTTAAACTCAAACTATTGCATTCCATCGTGCCTTCCGGGCTTGCGTGGTTTTAGAATAATCACCCGGTCATTTACATGTTTTCTTTACGAATAGGTATCGAGAGTTTTCGCGCCATGCTAATGCCCCGTCATTTCGCGCCTGTAAATAATGTAATTTGGTTGCATAACATAAAATTCGATAATCATGTCCTTATAATAAAATCAGTTGTTTAGGTTTAAGATTAAAATCGGTTGTGTGTAGCAATTTAGACAGTGTAAATTTAAAAGAAATTATTTATGTGTGGCTTTAGGACACATTATTTGCCGTGTCCTGGATACAACCACGTACTACTTGCACAGGAAGAATGTGTTTGGCCGTATATCTCCTTATGCAGCTCAACACCCAGTGGTCTTGTATACATACAGATTGTGCTTGTAAAGTGTACAGCAGTGCAGCAACTCCCACCAATTGTGTCGGCAAATACAATGGAGATCAACGACGGACAACTGAATGCAGCGATCCTACAGATTTTCACTATAAATTAGGATAAGATAATATTGACCTATCACCAGGAGTTTTACGCTGATATCATATGTTTAAACTGGTACATCGGGAATAAGTAAAAAAACTGGTAAGTATTTAATAGTCACTTATTTATATTTAAATTTTTACTACTAGCACACCATATTTTAATAAGATCGATTGGTTTCACTATATTATGATTATTTGACAATATATTGAAATTTATATAAAAGACAAAAATGTACGTGGCAAAATGCTGTACGACAGTGTGCATGCACAGTATGGCAGCACTGCAGGAGATAGTCCCTCCTAGCGCCCCACGTACAAGTAATATTTTACGTATGCTACGTCAAGTAAAGGTAGAATCATGTTTTGACTGCTCAGAATTGTAATCCGTAGGTCGGAACTGTACAAGTAAGATAAATATATCTCTGGAGTGCTATGTTGCAACATTATTGTGCATATAAAAAGTCATCCCATTATTCGTGTGGTGTATTTATTGTGCTTTTATTTCTGGACACCCTGTGTAAGTGTGTAGGTATATACCCTATGTATATATACATATATACAAACATATATATAATATCGTTTATTTTATCAGTAAGACTGGTAAACTCAACAGTGTGTTATAAAAATAATGTTAACACTGCACTCACTCAAGCAAGCATTGTGGACGTTGTAAATGTAAGTTGTAGCCTTTCTATTTGAACCCTGAGCCCCGAGACAGCGGTATGATGCATTTGGCAACGGTGTTAAGTACTAAACGACTGGTCGTGGCTGGTATTGTCCTGTACTGTATTTAGCGTCAACACTGACGACATTAGTAGCAGTGAACAAGATAGCCAGGATGAAATACTGCCCACTTAACTGTACTGTAGCTAAATAAGCATTTGATTACATTTCAGCTAGTAAAAATCCTAATTTCTTTAAAAGTCTGCTAGTTAAAAAAATTATTTTTTCTTAATGGTGACACATTTTTGTGAATGATCATTATTATTTTCTGGTCCTTACTTATTTTATAAGACTATTTAATGTCTGTAAATTAATTTAAATGTATTATTTATACAGATGATAGTTCATCGCAGGAAAACTTGACTTTTTGATTAAGTTTCAAAATACGTTCAGCTTATAAAAAGCTCACTGGTTTTTCCCTGTACGTAAAGCTGTTGCCCTATTTGACTGAGCCAATAGGAATCCAGATATTGTAATATTTCATGCCTGCTATTGGTTTCCAGACAGCTACTTTGTGTCAGATGAATATCACCAAATCATACATGTCACAAGAATCTACAGTGTTTTCAATGGTTCGTTGACACAAAAATGTTTCGCGATATTCAATCATCTCTAATAATTTTTTTCTGTAGTTATTGGATAAGTTTGCGGTTGTAAATGTTATCCTCGCAGCTGGCACCACTGTCAGTGCAGTGCAGTGCAGTAGCAGCGAAGACCTGCAGAATGCTGATCGCAGCCCTGGGCGCAGAGAACACCGCTCCTGTTACACCACGCCTATCTGCCATCTTGTTTGCAATCTGGACTGTTCCCTCTAATCCTCTTCCTGATACTCTCCACGATAAGCCCTGCTCTATGCTAATTTTCCGGCCCCTCCCCCAGCGCTACCAATCTAAACCACGTACCTTATATTTTCTCTTCATGGCGTGTTACTCACTTGCGTTCATAAAAGCGCGAAATTATTTCCTTACCATGGTGACGCCTCCCAAATGATTTAATATGTGCATAATTTAACTCTTGCTATAAACATCGCAAGGTGGTTTTGCGTCACAACGTTCAGGTTTCAAGTACCGAATAAACTGCAGAAGGTTTCATGGAACCTATTATAATTAGAGGTACGTCAATTTCGCAAATACATTCCAGGTCAGGTTGAACGCCAAAAATATATACTTCATAATCACGTGTGTGATTAGCTGGCGGCTGTCGCGAAACGCATTTGACTACTGCAAGCCAGTAGTAAATAAGGAAATGATTCATAGAGCTATCGCTTGTGATGTTGTAAGCCAATGAATAATCGACTGTGTCTAGAGCGTGTACAGGACTGAGCAATCTAGGCTACTGCCAGATGAATCCGCGAAATTGACGTACCTCTAATTATAATGTAACTAACTGGATTTGGATTGTTCTTGGAAAAAACAAAATTATAAACAGTGCGTGGCATTTTATGCATACTTTATGTAGTGAGAATATTTCAGCCTCCGATAAGCCTCACGTATTAGATTCGAAGAGAATAAACAAATTTGACTTATAAACATATTTTCGTGTATTATCCGGTCAAAAACATAAAACAATGTTGCGTGATTTCTGATCCACATGAAGAGTGGATACAGTTCAGGGTTCTTTGGACGCTAACGTCATCACTCTTCCCACGCAATATATTCTAAATACCGTTATAATTGATTTAATATTGCTAATTAATTTAACAAACAACTAAAGTTCTACCTGAACCCGATTGAAAGAGTAAGAAGTTATTATAAATCGTACGTTATTGGCTAGGAATATAACAAGTTTCTCCTTGAATGGCATCCCTACCTCATTTCTTCGGGTTGCATAACCTTAAAAAAATCGTGCAAACATAAACATTAACATTCGCACACATATAAACACACATGTATGTATATATATACATATACACACATACGTATAGGCCTACATATGTGTATATATACACCACAGCCATCTTTAGAAGAAGGCTGCGGCCTTAGATCTGACAACCCTGTAAAGGAAGGGTCATTTTAACACTTATTTTAGCTCTCTAATGGCAATGGCTGTACCTGATTCGTTATTCTGCCCCTACATATTGGCGAATCAGGGGAAACCACTAACGTTGGCGAGACAAAATAAGTGTTAAAATGACCCTTCCTGGCAGGGTTACCAGATCTAAGGTCGCGGCCTTCTACTAAAGACGGCTATGTTATATACATATACACACGTGTATACATGTATCCATATTTATACATAAAACTCATGTGTATCTAAACATACATATACATTACGTTTATAAAAAATATATATAATTTTCATTTCTGAATACTACTAATTAGGGACCCTGGTTTTTCGCGAAAAAAATTTTGCCCCACTTTGTTTCGGTGCCTTACGTGCACATCTGCAGATCTGCTTCGTGGTCAGTGATTGGATATTTTAACTGTCACGAGCCATGTGATTCTACCGGCAAATCACAGCCGTGAGGTGTTGCAGAGACTTTATTGTAATTGGCTCAGACAAATGATGTACGGCTCTTCATATAGACACGTTAGTAATCATGAAGCAAAATTGCTAGAGGTACGTCAGTTTCGCGGATTCATCTGGCAGCAGCCTAGACTTGTCAGCCCTATACACCCACTGGCCACAATCGCTTATCTGTTGACTTATAACCGTACAAGCAGGTAGCAAGCGATAGCCCTTCGCATTATTTCCTTATTTACTACTGGCTTGCAGTAGTCAAACGCGTTTCGTAACAGTCGCCAGCAAGTCACAGATACGACAATAAAGTATACATAATTGGCGTTCAACCTGACCTTGAATGTATCTGCGAAATTTACCTACCTCTAAAAATTGCATGTGTGCACGTAAGACACTGAAACAAAGTGGGGCAATATTCTTTTCGCGAAAAGCAAGGATCTCTACTACTAATGCATCGGTAGGGACACTTGATTTCAAAGAAAAGTTATCTTCGCCAGTTTGTTCCAACACCTTACGTGCACATCTGCAGCTGTGTCAAATGGGTCTTGACTGTGTGTATTTGTGAAGATACGTCTCTCATTTGACTGCACCAACCACAACAACGTCACTGCGACGCTACGAGTCCGTGAGTTGCGGGTAGAACATCATGAAAAGAAGCTGCGAGTTTAAGAAAATAAAAATCCAATAACTGACCATGAAGCAGAGATGCAGATATGCAAGTTAGGAGTTGAAGCAAGTTGGTTCAAAATTCTTCATGCAACAAGTAGTTGACCTTGAGCAATGACGTTGGTTCTAACCACTGTTTTACACATAAAATCCTAGGTTTATTTATTTTTTAATATATTCTACTTATTGTAGGCCCATATATTTGTTTAGTTAAGTTACTTTTTTTCCTAGCGACCAAAAATTTTCAGCAGAAGACATATTTGAATCAAAAGAGCAAAGAAGAAAATTTTGTAATTGGATCTGGGTTTATCGGATACGCCCTTAAGTTTTTCGGATTAACAACAAACGTGAAGTAGATCAAGCAACTAATGACTCGCTACTTGCTCTGAAGTAATACAGTAAGTGTGAGAGATTGGTCAGCGCTTAGCATCGAGGTATTTAGCGATGTTGAAGCGTGACGTGAGGTGAGTATGGAGCAGCGGAGGAAACGGGAGATCCCCGAGAAAACCCGCCGACCAGCGGCATCGCCCGGCTCGATACCCACCCGGAGACCGACCCCGCCGGGAATCGAACCCGGATCGCCTTGGTGAGAGGCGAGAGTTCTGACCTCTCGGCCACGGCGGCCCCCTAAAGTAATGCAGATCACCCGCTGTAGCAACAGTCTATGTACCAGGAACATAGGCTAGAGTGTACATAGGACTGGGAATTATAGCCTGTAGGCCGTTGAACCAGCGACATTTAACCTATCCCTAGCCCAGAAGATACTGAGTACCATCAACTAGAGTATCATGGGGCTGCAAGGATATTTAAGAAACACTTGCTCTGGAATTCGTATTTAACTCACAGCAGCCAAAATAGTAAGATGAAACACAAGGAGCCATTATCGGAAATATCCTACTTAAATAGTCAGCATGATTTCTCCATTCAGGGCTGCAACATATAAAATAAAATTTCAAAATAAATGTCCTAAGTTTCCCCAGTTGACGGTATGAAAATTGTGGTTCACTATAACAAAGAGCAAGCGGTGAATATCTCTACACATAAAATGAAGTACCCCACTCACTGACTCACTTATCAACGCACAGCCCAAACTGTTAGACCCACAGACTTTAAATTTTGAGGGTAGCTTCCCCTTGTGGCGTAGGTACCCACTAAGAAGGAAAAATGGGGAAAATGTATTTTCTCGATAACCTCGGTGTCTCATAGAACTGGTGAAGTATCGTTATGATTTGGGGTGAGAAGTCATAAAATGTGTTTTCCTCAGTCGTCAACATTGTATCAACAAGATGAGCTATCATTGTAGCTTTCCCTTCAAAAACTCCACGACGCAAAGTTCGCGACAGAGCAGCTAGTTGTCTATAGTTGAGAGGCGTGTATTTCTGTGATGCAGGTGTGTGCGAGCCAAGGTGTCGTTGGAAATCAAAATCCACAGAATATTAACTTCTAATATAATCACTAGTGATTGTGACTAATCACGGAAAAATTGACTATTTGCTAACATTCAGTGTAATGCATTCTTTTCCAACGCCATATTTTGTTAGTGGCGAGTCCCTATTTGAAAGTTAGTAATTATTCTGCTGCGCTACGTCTTACTTCTGTGTTGCTGCAATCACAATGGCGCGACAGACTCGACGCGAAGTACGCGATGCGAATAAAGTAACTTGTCAGCCAATCAGCGTCGAGGCTTCTGTGACGTCAGCGTCCGCCTCGACACTGGTTGGCTGACAAGTTATTTTACTCGCATCGCGCACTTCATGTCGCTTCTGTCGCGCTATTGTGAATCCAGCATGATTCGTCTGTAAACAGCTAAACCCTACCACAAGAACCGTTGCCCACTCTTTCAAAGCACAGGACGCTCTGTAGAATTAGAGAATACGCTGGCAGAATAGATGCTCGTGATTTTCCACCATATTTAATAATTACGTACATTAACATTGGAAAGTAATCTCTTCAGTAGGCGTGCTTGGAATAAATTCATCCGCGCCGAACTAAGAACTGTCATTCTGGAACGACAGAAAGAAAACAGATCGCTTACTGGTAATAAAGATGATGGGAAGTGTTCCAAACGTCTCTCACTCACTATCTGTCTATCTCTCTCATGCCGGGCTCTTAAAAGCCAATACACGGCAATAAAGGTGTTGTACGAGTGTTAGTGCACAACTGTGATGAGAGTAGAGCACTCTATCTACACTGCCAGAACGAACACTCTCTTTTACAAGGCAATAAAGTGAAGAGTGTGCAAGAACACACTTACTTCTCGCCCCGAGCAGCTCGCCCAGTGGAGGAGTTATTGGTGCAATTCGCCGCTGAATGTCCGCCGTGACACGCAGGTCGCATCCTCTCTCACCCACAGCCTACACTGTCAAAAATATACTTTCCATTACACAGAGGATCTTCTTAAACAAGTTGCTAAAACATTCAAGCAACTACAAAACTTAGATACATGGATGCAGAGGTCCATATCCCCCAAGACCCAAAGCGAAAATACCCACCCCCCCCCCTAAAAAAATAAAAAAAAAATAAAAAAATAATTTACTACAAGTTATACTTCAGTACTGGAGAGATATTTAAGCTACCATTTCGTAAAAACAATCGTAAACAAATACAACTGCTCTGGTTTTTACTAGCCTACGTCGTAGGTAATACCAAGGTAGCACTTGTACAATCATGAAAACGTTTTTCGTTTACGATTAAACATTTTATTCTTGGAAAATAAATCCCTCCCAAAAATTATAAATGCGCCACTTGCGCAATGATCCCTCCTTGTGGGCACCCCTGCATGGAGGTCCCTAAGCGGCTGAAGCTTATTGAAGCATTGCAATTTTCCAGTTTCATTTGAGGAAATCATACATTTCGAACTTCTGTAATTGTGAGTTACTTTTGTGAACGGGATATTGTTTATTTAATTCATCCTTGAGGGCTCTCAACCATTGATACCTAAACCTACATGAAACACTCTCAGACTGCCGCGCTACATTGTCACATGTACAACTGTCCACTCACCACAGCAGACAATATACAAGTAGCTGAGGACACAGTGTATACAGGACTGCGGAGTCCAGCCTGTAAGTCGTTGAACCTACGACATTTCCGGGAGTCGAATATTTACACAGACACATACAGTGAGTGAAGAGATTTTGGTCAGCGCCTAACATCGAGGTCTTCAGCGCTGGTGAGGGGTGACATGAGGTGAGAATGGAGCAGCGCCGGAATTGGAGGGGGGTGAAACCGTATATCCCCGAGGAAAGCCGACGACCAACGTCATCGTCTGGTACGACTCCCACGTGTGAAAACCCGGGGATCAACTCCGCCGGGAATCAAGCCCGGATTGCCTTGGTGGGAGGCGAGAGGTCTGAACCCTCGACCACCGCCGCTCTCAGGTACAGTAAGAACACCCGAACTTGTGAGAACATTACCAGCGGGCTAGACTTCAATTAATTGAGCTTACTGCCCGAGCATCAGCTCTAGTTCCTGGCGGGTATACATACATAGGTTCTACGCACCATGTACTCTACAGCAACGCAGCTACACGTCTAACTTACGTCAAGTATGTGCGTCGACGTGCTGTCAGCCTCGTATTATTTATATTTTCACTGACGAACAACGCATACACGCCGAGGACTCTAGCTGGCACGTGAACAGTATGTCTATTGAGCTCTTTTAGTCGACCACGTGTATTTGTGAGGAAATTTCCCCGTTAGACTGAGCCAATCATAGTACGGTATTACGAGACCATAAAGGTCTGATTCGCTGTAAAACCCCAAGATATATATTCACACTAAAGTGGCTGGGGGGGGGGGGGCTTTCGCGGGTTTTGTCATTGTATTGCTTTCGAGACTGCTGGTTGGGTGCAGGAATTAATGGTTTGCCGAACACGTCAGTATCTATAGGCTGTTCACTACAAACTGAACACTCAGCATAATTTGTAATCAATTAAGAATATGTTTTATTGGGCCAATATATGTTAAATTTTGAGAATATTGAAACGTTTACACTGGTTTTTAGTTACATAGAAGTTTTCATATTAAAGACAGTAAAGACGGCTGCGAAACTGCTGAAAGAATATTTTATGCTGTGTCATAGCCATCTTTAGTAGAAGGCCGCGGCGTTAGATCTGGCAACCCTGTCAGGAAGGGTCATTTTAACACTTCTTTCGTCTCACCAACGACAATGGTTTCACCTGATTCGTTGGTATGTAGGGCAGAATAACGAACCAGGTACAGCCATTGCCTTTGGAGAGCTACAAGAAAAGTTAAAATGACCCTTCCTGGCAGGGTTGCCACATCTAAGGCTGCGGCCTTCTACTAAAGATGGCTGTGGCAGTGATTACTTTATCGTGAATGGGCTATAAAGAAGAAATACTACTGTGAAATGTTTATTTGTAGAGCCACAATTTTGTAGCGAAAATATTTTTGCACCATTTGGTTTTTCAATGCCTTTATGCACCCATAATTCTGCAGTTCTGCTTCATGGTCAGTGGGTAGTCTTGGGGTTCCACTGGAAATTCAAAGACGCGTGGTGTCCCAATAAACGTATTTTTATTGGTGCAGGTAAATTAAAGACGTGTCTGAAAAAAAATGGCACGCTTCCAATAAACACTAAGCAGACCTCGTAAGACACTAAAACAAAGCAGTACAAAAATATTTTCGTGACGAACTCGAAGCTCTGATAGTTATTCGAGATACTGAAGTTTTCAAATACAATGTTCGGTTAAATTTATGCTCCTGTAACCTACAAAACGAGTTTCTGCCTATAGTAGCCAGTATATAAAATACAAACTTTCTTGTAAAAAAAATAGAAATCATGCTAAGAGGGAGTGAAAATTCGGAAAGATATTTAATGCCCGAACACTTTGCAAAGCGATGTAGCATGTTCTGTCTTACAAGATTAGCCGACGACTGTTCAACTATTCTCAGACTAATCACAAACCTGTGATTATATATTATATTTTATAGCGTGCCAGAATTTCCTTTGGCTCAGCCAAATGGGAACACATATATAAATAAAAAACAAATTCCGGCAATGTGACAGAAAATTGAGAGAAAAAATTAAAGGTTTCACTGATCTGCACAGGCTAGCATCGAAGAATATCTGTGTGCTAGATCAGACAACAGCCGCCCATTGGCTACTCGCTAACACTGCAATATCGCATGACTGGACCAGCATTTGATTGCTTCTTTATTATTTGCTCAGAGTGCTCCAGGAGGTGTCAAATATGTAGAGACGTGAAAAATTCGCGTTTTGTTTTGGGCGCAAGTTAGTATTCAAACCAGTATAATAAATTCACGTCGCTTTCGCAATTGTACCTCGACATATTTAACATCATCTGGACATCGCTGAACCAATAACAAAGAAGCAATTAAATGTGATCCTAATCTTATTGTAACATTTTGTAAGCTAGCAGCCAATGAGCACCTACTGTCTGTTTGAGTAGACACGAGTTTTTGGAAGCTAGAGTACAAGTCAGTGAAACCGCGAATTTTTCGTTTCTTTACAAATATCTCAAGTGCCATAGCCATCTTTAGTAGAAACACTTCTTTTGTCTCGCCAACGGCAATGGCTTCCCCTGATTCACCGGTATGTAGGGCAGAATAACTAATCAGTAAGAACCCCTGTTCTTCGCTAAAATAATTTTGCCCCAGTTTGTTTCAGTTCCATAGTAACATATCTGCATTTTTTCTTCATGGTAATTGACAGCGAGTCTATGTGAAGAGGCCTGCAACACCACACGTATGTTATTTGCCGGTAGAATCCCTAGACTCGTGTGAGTTAAAATATCCAATCACTGACCACGAAGCAGAACTGCAGACGCGCACGTAAGGCACCGATTCAAAGTGGGGCAAAATTCTTTTCGCGAAAAACAAGGGTCCCTACTGATCAAGTACAGCCATTGCCTTTGGAGAGCTAAATAAGTTAAAACAAGACGTGTGTCGTAGGATTGCCAGATATAGAGTCGCGGCCTTCGACTAAAGATGGCTGTGCAAGTGACCATTGCTTAAATTGCACGAGTTGGCAGTTGGGTGTGGAGACGATGAACCAGTGTACAATACTCCCGAAGAAATACGCGACTTTGTTTCTATTTATTTATTCGATTTTACGAGTTAACGAACAACTTCAAGGCCACCGAATGAAGTTTCGCAGCGGGAATATGTTCACTAATCCCGCGTTACAGAAGTCCCGGTCTCTATTCCCGGCTCCGGCCATCCTGAATTATGTTCTCTATTTTTTTCCCGAAATCTCTCCAGGAGAAAGCTGGGATGGTTCCATAAAACAGGCCACGGCCGACTCCTTTCCCAGCTCCTGTCACTCTTAATGACCTCGCTGTCGACGAGACTTAAAGCCCGCTTACCTTTCCTGACAAAGATACACGAGGGAAACGACTGAGGAACTGGCCAGACCTATTTAAGACGTCATCAAATCATACGCTTGGAGTGACGTCGGAATACCCTGGGAAACCGAAGATATGATGGTTGGAACCGGAAATTAAACCCGTGTCATTCTAAATGCGAGGCGAATGTTTTACCGCTGCTCCATATCGCTCGGCTTAGATGACAACCTAACTTGCTTAAGCTATATTAAAATGAAGTCTGCTGTAACTTAGCAAATATATTACTTGGTATGGATAAATGTTCTTTTCAAGGACGTTGCCTACCTGCGCGTTAGAAGTTCATAAGCGACGGAACTATAAGGGCGACCTCGAAGCGCGCGTCAAATGCCACATGGCCTCAACGAGCCAAGCGCTGAACTAGCGTGCAAGATTCCCGCAGATCCATTTCTACTATACATAGAGACCTGAAAAATTCTCGCTTTCATTTGTGCACAAGCTAGAATTCCAACAACTGTATGTTTGTGTCGCTTTCGTAGTTGGCCTTCGACTTATAGACCTATAACACCTCCTGGAAATCTCTGAGCTAATAATGGAAATATAACTAATACAGACATATATCACTTTAACACCAAGCAGCTAATGAGCATCTGATGTCAGCTTCAGTTCACATATATTCTTGCAAGCTAGCCTACACGACAGAGAACCCGCGAATTCTTCCCGTCTGTAACTATGGGACTTCAAGCAGTGACCATATAATTTTACTGATAGAAAGTCTGTAACAAAGTTTAGTCCACGTTTATATCCGAGTGCCACATACATCTGGTTAGTACATTTCTGAAGTACAGCAATCTGTCTTAAAGGTCATTTTTAGCCATGTTGGCATGCTAACAGTGTTTTTTGTGAGTATGGTGTCTTAGCAATTACTTTCCGTCCTTGTACAATGTAAGATTTATTTTCGTACATTGGTACAATAGGCACATGTGGAATACTTTTGTAAAAAAACGTATTTCCTTGTTAATTATAGCACATTTAAAGCGCGTGGCAAGCAGTGCAGAAGAAAAAGCAAATACGTGAGAAACGTTACAGTGTAGTACACACGCCAATCGCGTCCGACGAACGACTACCACTTAAATATACATTAATACTTACCGCATAACATATGTGCCCTGTTTTTTCTACCCAAGACGTTGTTTTCTTCCGTATTCTTGTTTTTTCTCTACGGTGATGTGTATGTTGCGACACTTGGCGACGTAAGCACCTAGCAAAATGCCGGGAGAAACACGCGTATCCGCTGGCGACTCCATAAAACTACGTGGTCGTTGCTTGTCCTGAGAGGAAAAAGTATGTCGTTACGAACGCTATAATTTCTTACGACTTTTCAATCGTAAAGTAACTCACAAGAAGTAATTTCTCGGGTCTATGTTAAAGTTCAGGATGTCTGATGCTCTGAGCGAGGAAGAATTAACAGGCACGTTAAAGGAAAATTGTGATGTCTTTCTCGAGAGTCCAGGGCGCGGTAGCACGTAAACTACAGGAAGCCTAGCAATATTCAGTGAAGTTATAGACTAGCTTCCAGAGATGTTGAGTTCAGATAAACGCCGAGATCCAGAGCCAGTAAATATCCCTACCTGGACTGGAATATTCTTTCTATGCAGATTTTATCGAACATGTTTGAAACTTTGTAAATCCCAAGTGGCATTTAGCCAACTCTGCTCGGCACTTCCGATCGCATTTTGTAAGTACCAATACTTCAAGACGGTGGTATATCGCGGAAATGTTTTGTACCAACATAACCTTGAAAATACTGCAGTTTCTTGCAACATGTATGACCGGGTGATATACGTCTGACGCAGCGTAGCTGTCTGTAGACCGTTACTAGGCATCAAATGTTACAATAGTGGGAGTCTTATTGGCTCAGTCAAATAGGGTAACAGCTCCCAGTAGGCTATAAGCGGGAACCAGTAATATTTTCTTGACCTGAAACTAGCAAACAGTCAAGTTTTCCCGCGATAAACCGTCATCTCTACTAATACTCTTTCCAACTCTTTTTTAATTCCTCTACATTTTGCCACGACTAAGTGCGCTCATATATGTCATGTTGCAAGACAGGACCATCATGGTCAGTACTGTACAAGGACATAACCTCACACCAGACAATGTCCTTCCCTCAGTGAATCTTATTGGTTGATGTTTAGCATACTGTCATTTTATAATTGGTTGGTTCTTGCTCAATTAACTCTTTCAAACTTTTATCACGTGTTATTGAAGGTAACGTTCCTATATTGAAATAAATGTTAGGTATAATCCATTTCATATAAGTTTGAATAAATCTGACAGCAACTTATGGGTAGAGGTACGTCAATTTCGCGGATTCATCCGGCAGCAGCCTAGACTTGTCAGTCCTATACACGCACTGGCCACAATCGATTATCTATTGGCTTATAACCGTACAAGCTGGTAGCAAGCGATAGCACTTCGCATTATTTCCTTATTTACTACTGGCTTGCAGTAGTCAAACGCGTTTCGTAACAGCCGCCAGCAAGTCACAGACATGACAGTGAAGTATACATAATTGGAGTGTTCAACCTGACCTGGAATGTATCTGCGAAATTTACGTACCTCTACTTATGGGCAATAATTCGTTATGTTTTGTTATTTGTATCACTTCACGAGACAAACTTTGCAGTACAAATGCTGAAATGGACATTTCAGGTTCATTTTTAAGCTATAAATGCCTTGCAGCGTGCAACAAATCACAAAATATTACAAATTATTGCCCATAAGTTGCTTTCAAATTTATCCAAACTTACATGAAATGGGGTATATAGCTGCGGGTTCGTCGCGAAAAATTTTTGTACCATTTTGTTCATGCACATCTGAAGTTCTGCTTCATGGTCTGTGATTGGACGTATGAACTCGCACTTGTCATCTGGAAAATCATAGACGTATGGTGACACAATAGCGTCATTCTGATTGGTACAGTCACGCGAGAGACATGTCTAACCAGAGACACGCTGCCAATAATTAGAGACAGGAAATTTCGCGGAAAGATTTTTGCATCACTTTGTCTCAGTGCCTTACGTGCGCACCTGCATCTCTGCTATGTGGTCAGTGATTGGATACCGTAACACCCAGCGTGTGGCGGTTAAACCCGCAAATCACAGACGTGATGTGTGGCAGTTATCCGTGCACTGACTGACACAGTCTAATTAATAACGACTCTGCACAAAAACATTCTGTCAATAACCATGAAGCATAGCTGCCGATGGACACGTGAGGCATTCAAACAAAATGTCGCAAAAATATTTTCGCAACAAACTCGTGACATTCCTACATTGAAATTATTAACAGTTACTTGCCAAGTTGGACATTTCAAGTATTTATGGGTAGGAAAATTTCGCGTGTTCAATTGTTTGCAGAATATACTCCACTGTCCTTTATAAACTCTTGCGTCAGTAGTTTGTACGTTTGTTGCTGCTCCAGTGAAAAATCAGTCCCGCATCAGAACTGTCAGCACGGCATTAGTTCCCTGATTCACTGCACGTTTGTTGTAAGCCTAGTCAACGTCTGAGATACCGTGATCTTAAATAAAAATAAACTTAAGGCCTTGTTACGGAGTTTTGCAGTGATTTCGAAAATATTATTTTTATTGCTACCTAATACTCATATCAAAATTTTACTGCACAGTTTTGATACTTATTTTTATAATTTGTAGCTGAATTTTTTTGTAGAATTATACTGAACGGTTTTTTTAGATTTCATTACCCAAAGTACCACGTTTTTCGTCGTGAAAATAAGCAAAAATGAAGGAAATTATTTTTTTTGCTGGTGAATGGCACATTATTTAAAAAACACGTCCACAGTATTGTACATCGTGTGATTGCACATTGACCCAAATTTTTTCAAAACTTTTGGTTAAAAAATTGTTTAGTTATTGGCACCAGTCTGAAAAAAAAAACTCGGGAACAAGCCCTTAACCCCACACTTAATTGAAATGTTTTATTTGCTGCGATTTATTGCTATATTACGATAACCCCTATGCCAGTTTGTATTATAATAAGTGACTATTCACTGATTACCAGTAGTTTTTAACTGATTCATTTGCTGAAACTGTTTAGTTGGAAGGCAGAGAAAACACACTGTT